>LN874562.1:386606-436326 GCA_900006135.1 Debaryomyces tyrocola | reverse complement strand
TCACCAAGGTTTCTGACCAATGGAGAAAACACGGTTAAACCAGCACACATCAATGGAGCAGCAACAGCTGATTCCAATGCGTCTGGAATTGGGAATACAAATTGTTCGTGAGCAATGGAGTGGGAAGAGTAACCACCTTGGGAGATGTAGCCAGTATCGAAGTCCTTAGCATTGTAAGTACTCACCTTTCTAGGACAGTATTGTTCGTTGTCTGTTTCACATCTTTCACAGTCCATACAAGACTTGGAGCAGGCACCAACACCGCATCTGTCCCCAACCTTGATGTCCTTGACGTCCTTACCGATAGCAATAACCTTACCAACTATTTCGTGTCCAACAACAAGGTCGTCTCTATTGAGTGGCTTCCATGCACCCTTGATGGTGTGAATGTCACTACCACATAATCCACAGCAGATGTTCTCCAACACGACATCATGCGATGCCAACTCCTTTGGCTTGTATTCGACCAACTTAGGCTTGTTCCAGTTCTCTGGCTTATCTACGGCAAATCCTTTGAAATATTGTGGGATGGTCATTCTTTATGTGTTTATAATTATGTATATATAATATTAATGAAAGCGATATATTTGATGCGACCAGCAGTCCATATATACCCGATTTCTACTAATTTTACTTTCGCTAGAGGTGGGGCACCACCACTCTCAATAGAAATTTCCCCAGGTCAAGAAATTACCCACCAATCCGGCCATTGCGAACATTTACAATACATATTTCCGGAAAAAAGCGATAACGAACAACAGAGACCTCAACATTGATATAAAGCGGATGAACAAAACTAACAATCCGCCGAAGTACCAAGACCGGTCACCCAGATACTCTATAATATATGTCTATGGCCTCGTCTAGCCTATTCAGCCTCTATTATATAACGCGTACTGGAAGCCTGTTAGTGAGCCACAACAAAATTCAGTCCCGCCCTCCACCAATAATCTCATGAACCCCCACCAGGGCCAAGATCTACCACATGGAGGATCAACACTCATTGCGACATTGCGACAATGTCGCAATGTCGCAATGTCCCATGTCGCGGTCCTCGTCACTATGTCGCCGAACTATTCGCTGCAATTCTCATTTCGTACACACCGGATCGCGTATTTAGTACGAATTGTTGCAATCAGTAAATCATATAACAATATGACACAAAAACAATTTCAATATAACAACTAATGTCTAGTTTTTTTTGGAAAATAGGGAACAAGTATATATGGAATTTTTTTTTTACATGGAAGTTAATTAAAGGAACATATTTTTTTACCGAAATAGGATTATTNTTTTTTTTTTACATGGAAGTTAATTAAAGGAACATATTTTTTTACCGAAATAGGATTATTGTGAAGAAAGATCTATTAATCAATTAAGAAACGATATATTGATAGCTGTTAAAAATTGTAGCTATTTGAGATGGTTTTATACAAGCGAAAACAGGTTACGTTTATAAGGGCACCTCCGGTGCCCTCCGATTTGAATACGGAGGTTTTTCACATACCGGCGACGAAGGAGTGGTTTCTTACGTATGAGGACTATTTGCAGAGAATGAACTATTATCATCGGAAAAAATTTGTTTGTGAAATCACCGGGAACTCATGCTTGACGTTTTTCCAGGCGATTGAGAGTGAGGCCAAGGAAATACAGGAAGTGGAGCGAAATTTTCCAGAGGCGTTGAAGGAACATATATTGAGGTTTTTACAGTTCAACCGGATCACGCGGTTGGACCAGTTGGTCGACAAGGTGTACCTGGTGTTCAAGAACGACTATTTCCCAGGAGAGACGATTATTTTGAAAGGGTCGATTCTCAACGGACAGACGGAGTCGGGGACGAGACAACGGGGCACGATCAAGGAAAAAATCCAGTATAGCAATCCGTCAGACGGGTTATTGACGAAATATCTTGTGGTTCGGGCAAACGACCAGAAACAAGCGATAGTCATAAACGAAAAGATATCACGAGACAGAAACCACTTCACGAAATGGCTTATTAAAGCATTTATAAAGTTGACGATGACCAGATCGCATAAGGTGGGTGCCCCATGGGTTGTGAAGAATAAGTTTGCTAAGAAATACAGAATCAACCAGAAGTATCCTGACGATTTGAAACACTTTCAATCGTCTACTCCAAGTAGTGATATTATGTACGAAGGAGACGAGTTACCGTCTGCAGCATTAGATGTTCCTAATGGACACCGTAAATTGATCAAGAAGTCTACTGCTACTTCGTCAAAGAATTTAAAGAAAAAAGCGGCTTTGAATAGTATATTGGATGAGCCACCACCAGCGATGACCCAGGAAGATGATATAAAGAAGAGACTCCCACCTCACCATATGCCTGATGTCTTGTCGGAAGTTGACGATGATGCACATAAAGCAAGTCCTCAGCCAGCTTATCCTACTTCTAAGAAGCTGACAGTGAGCGATTTGAATCTTAAATTTAATTTACAGTACTCAAAGCCTATTCCAGAAGTCCTAACTGTACCAGAGAATGCTAAGAGTTGGAACAATCATTTAATCCAAAAACAGAAGGGAGAACAAGAAACCGATAAAAAATTGGACCCTGAAATGGAAGAAGAGATCAAACGTCTTGGAGTTAGGAGTACCGAATCAATTCAGGATGCGTTGGAAACTTGGGTGTTCTTAAATGTGTATCACTCTGTTTTAAAGTTAGATACATTCACATTTGATGATTTTATATATGCCATGGGTTGGACTCATGACCAATTTAAGAGGATTGGTAGATGTGAACTATTGGATGAAATATGGTGTGCTGTTCTCGGGGCTATAGTCTCAAATGAAGTACCAAAAAACAAGTCCTTGAAGCTTGATAGCGACGTTATATATGGATTACAAATTACCTTACCCCTGGAAGATTCATATATCAATCCTCCCTCGAAAGATGACAATGAAAACGGAATTGGTCTTGACGAGAGAGGTTCTGATACTGACAACGAAGAAAATTTATTGAAAAGTGAAGACGATGCTGATAATGACGAGAGCCACGAGTCGCTTGAAATGATCAACGGTACTAAAGTTGATGCAAAAATTAAATCTGAACAAGAAGTAAAAGTCGACGATGAGAATGATGGTGATGATGAAGAGGAAGAAGAAGAAGAAGAAGAAGGTAATGATGAAAATGAAAATGAGGATGGACTCGAAGGAGATGAAGATCGTGAACATAATGCATATATTGTTATGAATTATCGTAATATTCCATGGCACGAGCGTCTTCGTAAAAGAAATTTCAGAGACGGTAATTGGCAGTGTATTTTACTTGGTGTATTATCGTTAGTTGAATATGTACCCGCTTTTAAACCAGTCATTGATAAGGTGTACCGCGTTTTGGCACCTATTGATATGCCACCAACTTCGAGTACTGTTATGAATCAATTTTACAATGACCTAGATATCGACTTAAAATTACAGGTTTTGAGCATTCTTGTTTCATTATTAATGAACGGGACCCAGGTTAGAAATTACATTGATGAATGTTTGGATTCGTCTACTGTTTTGAGACGTAATAGGTTGGACAATATAAGAGACTATAAGGTTTCGTATGATTTGGCGCAGAAATTACACTTTGAAATACATGAAAAGTTAATGAGCGCAAAAGAAGCGATGGAGAATGCTAAATCCAAATCCAAGTCTAAGTCTAAGAATAAACTGAAAGGAAAAGATTCCCAGACTGCCGCTAATCCTGATGCAGTTAAAAGAAGAATGCCTAGACTTAATTTACAGGCATTTGAAATGTCCGAACAAGAAAGCAAATTAGCCGAAGATGATAAGGGATTTAAGGACCTTTGTGAGCAAAGGAAGGAAGCATTGCTTAGTATTGAAAAGTATAAGCAGACTAAACGTCAACTAGAAAAGCAATTGAATGAAATAGATTGCCAAAGAGTTAAGTTATTGGGAAAGGACCGTTTATATAATAGGTATTGGTGGTTTGAAAATAATGGTTTACCTACGTTGCACAGTAATACAAATGACGTGGATGATAATGATGATGATGAAAATACAGCAGCCAACATGAATAATGATGAGGATGATGATAATGATGATGATGCGGTTTTGGACGAAACTTACCTTATGGGGAAATTATGGGTTCAAGGTCCTTCAAATGAAGATTTAAGGATACACTTTGAGTCAAATTTAGAAGATATTGATAAATACCATAATTTGTACTTGAATTATGAGCAAGAATTGGAAAATTTTTATAAATGCAACAATGACCAAGAAAAGGGTAATGAGGATTCTAGACAGAATAATAAGGAACCATTCAAGCAAATGAATTTCAATAAATTGCCTCTTGGTTTCCGTAGTATGAGTTCCGAAATGTTTGGATTGTCATTTGAGCCTAATCAGGTTACAAAGATATTGCCAGACTCGAAAGAAAAGGATATAGTTATCGACCATTTGGGAGGCCTAACCGTCTCATCATTAGTTAACTACTTGACTCCATTGCAACGTAAGGTTCTAGAAGAGAATCCAGATCCTTTATTTAGTGGGTCATATTGGAGATTTTATGACAAACCGGAACAAATAACAAAATTAATTGACTGGTTGAATCCTTGGGGTGAAAGAGAAGCTCTGTTGCGTAAAGAATTATTAATTGTTAAGGAAGCCATAATTCAAAGTATGACAGCCAGAAGAAAAGCATTATCTTTAGATCAGCAAGAAACGAAGGAGTTAGAATTGGAACATAATCTTCATCAGGTGACTGAAAAGCTAAAGTCTTTAGGTAAAGATATTGACTCAATATCTAATCTGAATGAAGATGAAGGCGAAACAGAAGAAGTACAAGAAGAAGAAGAAGAGGATGAAGAGGATGAAGATGAATTACGGGTTGGTCGTAACAAGCGTTTAAGAAACAAAAAAGTTCCTTCGAAGCGTCAAAAGACCAAATCGTTCGCTGATATAATAGGTAGCGACAATTTAAATGAATTGTCCAAATTATATTCGGACTTGTTGAATGAGTTACAAGAAGCAAAAGAGGAAAAAGAACTATCTCGAGTTCTAGAATGGGTTAATTCCAAAGCCATCGATAAATTTGATAGGTCACTTTATGAGGGAGGCGATAAGTCTAAGGCTAGAACTAAATCGAACAAATAATAGTGTAAATATCTTGTATTATAAATTATTTTGTATCATTAAATTGTTAATATATAAAGGTCAATATTTCGGTTTTTTCTTGACATCATCATAATCCCGACTGGGCGGTCTCTTGTTATTTAATTTCTTACTTCTGGCAATATCTGCCAATTCCTTTAATTTATTCTCCTTTTCATGTTGTTCCTTAATGGCTAATTGTTTTAACATTTCGCTCCGTATTTTTATTTCTTCTCTGGCTTGTTTGTCGGCATTCTCCAACGCTTCAGATAACTCACCAAACTTCTCTAAATTTACATCATTAGTGGCTAATTCTGATCCTCCATTAGCCGCCACCATCCTTTTATCTAATGATATCGTAAAACCCTGATTATTTTTCCAATTGGATATAGCTGATGGGATTTGCCACTTGGCTTGGTCTTCTTTTGTTAATTTGCTAGTTTGTTCGTTATTACTACTTTTCAACAATGGTGGAGGTGGTGATGGATTCTTATGCCTATTTTTCCGCAATTTAAACTTGGGTGGTAACATTGGATCTTCTTGATAATTTCGTATTTGAATAATGCGTTCCCTTCCTCTTTCATCGTCACTTCCTTCTGGATCTTTTACTAAGTTATTACTTGTATACTTTATGTATGTCACATCGTCTTTCTTGTTAGTCTTTTCATCTATTCCCATCTTTTCATTCATCATCTTATTGATCGCAGCTTTTGTATCTTCGACACATTCTCTCAATGAGTCATCCGGACATGTTTCAACTGTGTATCTTGGGAAATGATGCTTCAAGTTTGGGAACTTTACTTTTAGTGGTATGGTATCTTCATATGATGATTGCACTTTTCTTGAGTTACCATTAGAGGATGCAATAGTTAGGTTGTAATTTAAAGTTCCATCTGGGTTTAAATATAATTGGGAGATCGTAGATTCTGAGTTACTAGGATTGTCCATTACCTTTATGTCAGACTTATTTTCGGGCAACTTCACAAGCTGATTCGACTTTTCATGAGGACGAACCTTCTTTAATTTTATTCTCGACGAAGGTTCATGTGATGAGTATTTAGGTTTGGGTAGTAATGAACTGAACATGTTACGATAAATAAATTAGATTAACTATAAGATGACTATATATGTATTTCAGTTCTAAATATTCAAATCGAACTGTGATGATATATACTGCATATAGACATATGTGCCTATAGAGTTCTATATGATCTAGAAAACTCCATACTTTTGGCAAGTAGCAAAGATCCAAAGGAAGAACTTATTAATCTTGATAGGTTGTCTCTTATCTTCGTCGACAAACGAGTCGAACTGTAATTCTTCATCGGTAACTCTTTTTGCCCCACCAATATAATTAAAACTCTTGTAAAAGAGATACATGATTCTTTGTTTCACTGTCAAGTGCACCGTAGCTGGTTCATATACAGTATCATATCGCTCAATAGATTTCGTTAGTCTTGTGATCTCAGAAGCTATTTCATTATCCGAATCTTGGAAATCAAGGTGCTTATCGCGATAAGTCATCATGTGTTGGGGATAATCAGTTATAATCCCATACTCTGAAATGCGGGCTATTTTACCTATGTTCATTAAATACTCAAATTGGTCAAAGGTATTGATAGTCCACATATATAACTTCATGCGTTGCGATTTCAAACGAGGAACAAAAGTTGTTAAGAATCTTGTAGACCAGGTCAGCAAATATATAATCGACACACCGGTAGCCTTGAATCTGACAGATCCATCATTTGGTAAGGTGTCCACATACGAGTTGTAGTTGATATAATGGAGCGAGTCTTTCCACGAGACAGAAATATGGAAAATATCAAATTGTTTGTAGCCCAATGCATTCTTGGAACCGGCCGCAAAAACGTTTTGGAAGTAGCCGTCTTGGTTCAAGAATTTGATGATTCCGAGATCCCATACCCCCAAAATAACTCTATGTAACCACCAACCAATATCATCGTTAACCTTCAATAAGTCTTTGATCAAATATTTAACTAGCTTTGCAGGGTTCAATTTCTTGATGTCCAACATCAACTTGTGCTCATTTGAGTTGTCATGATTTTTAATGTAGTAAACAAACCAGTCTAACACATCCTTGAACGTTAATAACCGTTCACCTGTCTCAATAGTTTGCAAGTCTTTGATTTCATCGTAAGTAGAATCCAATATGTCAAAATCTGCGACTTCGCCGTTGGGACCACAAAATACTCTTTTTGTATTGTTGTCATGGGAAATGACTAAAACCCCGTCTTTTGTAACCCATAGGTCAGTTTCTATCAAGGTAGCACCAGTATCATAGCATTTATTGAAAGAATAAAGAGTATTCTCAGTATATTTACCTTTAAACCCTCTATGTCCGCATATGAGGGCAGTTTCACTCATGTCTGTATTATTCGCTTGATATTCAATTTTTCTAAATTAAAGATAGACAGGCGATTAGCGATGTTTGTAAACGATCGTGTAAACTAGCCTTATGGGTCGAAGCATTCAATTTAATTCTAATAGAAAGAGGAATAAATTAATATTTTAGCATGATATTTTATTTAATTACCGAACTACTCCACGTTCGGTAGCGCACCCGTGACAAAAGGCTGTGATTTCTAGAATTGAATCGGAAAATACAGAAATTTTATTCTATAGACTATAAAGTGTATCTACAACTTGTTCGATGGTTCGGACGCTTGATCTACAACCATCTTGATTAACAGAAATGCGATGGACTCTTTGCTTGGAAGTAATAAACCTTCTGGGTTGGTTGTTAGATCATTGGTTCCGTTGATCAATGTCTTGATAAATCCAACGTCGAACCATCTTGCATCTGCTAATTCTCTATCATGACCCAAATGAATAACTTCATTAACGCCATTGAATTCTACTACTCCAAGACAGCCAATCATTAAGTTGCCAGGGAAAGGCCATGGTTGTGTCAGGACAATATTTATGTCCGAACAAACAACCCCGGTTTCTTCCCAGATTTCTCTCTTGGTAGCAACTTCAACCGTTTCTGACGGTTCCATAAAGCCAGCAGTACATGCATAAAGTTTCGTGTCGGCGTATCGTTTGGCTAGCGATAGCAACACCTTGGTCCTTTCAGTATTGGTGATGGCAGTTATGACAACTGCATCAGTTCTTGGAAAGGACACATTAGAAACGGTGGCATTTCTAACCGGGCACGCGTATTGAGTTTCATCATTTTCATTCTTTCCTTCAGTTTCTTCGTTGGTACATTTCAACTTACCGCCAGCGTGGATAGGAATGACTCTAGAACCACACCCAGGGCAAAACCTATTTCTGGAAAGCCAGTCCAAAAACATTTTTCCATGTGAATATAATGCAGCCTCTTTTGGAGAGAACCCAAGATAATGTTTTCTGGAGTGACTGAAAATTAAGTTGCTTTTATCAATGCCATTTGATTCAGCAACATGATTGATAATCGTATTCTGTAATTCAGGAGATTGAGATAAGTCAACCGCATAGTATGGGATACCTTGGTATCTTCCTTGGTAGTCCAAATATTTTTCTTCCGACCCATTATCCGGGTCCTCCACAGATTTCAAGCTCAGCAAATTCAACCCGACACTTTCATCCTCCAACCCTAAAAACAAGAATGTAGGCATGTTATTATCACGTAACCCTGGATCTTGATCCTTATTGCCACTGCTCCATTCTTCGACTGTCTTGTGCCACGATTCTAGTGAAAATATTCCCTTTTTCACCGATTCTTTTGATCCCAATTGATTGTCACCATTCGTCAACATAATCAACCTTTGATCGCCTCCTTTGTTGATCAATGGATTGGTCTTATCGAAGAAGATGAATCTAGTTGAATCATGAGCAACACTATTACTAATAAAGTCACCATCTTCCCTTAAGAACGAAACTCTGTTAACTATCTCTGCTCCAAAGTATGAGCTATGATCTTGTCCGTGAATAGGATTTAATATGTTGCCCGACATCTTATAATAACTATCTTGTTTACGCTTACTGATTGATGATTGAAATCGAATCGATAGTCTTGGTATCTTACTGAAAACGCCCATATTTCTTCATTATCTGAATTTTGTCAGTTATACCGACGCAATTTATATACACAACACTTACAGTCTTATCGGGCTAATGGCCGGGCCCCATTTCAAATCTTTCAATAATACTACAAATATACCTTTCAAATATGAAGATTAGTTTTTTCTAAGATCAGATGAATACTAGATGACTATTCAAGGGCATTGGGACCAAAAAATTGAGATTTGGTGATCCTTTGATCTTTATAATACTATTGAATCAGAGTCAATCACTCGCAATATAATACAAATATACCAGGAATTAAGATAGATATACAAGTAGCCCAAATATATATTAGCCTCTAAAATATAGTGTCTATTTACACGACGAAATGCCCTTTTGAAAATTATATACAAAATGTTCGGTTTGTCACTCGCTGAAAATGTTAGTTAAAATCCCACTATGATAAGGAAATATGGAAGCATGTAGAATATCAGATATTTAAGATCTTTTCCTCAATATAAAAACTAGGAAGTCTAACGTCTGAAAATCTTTTTTAATCATCATTGAATATGCTTTAGATTTCACCAAAAAAATATACTTACATTTTGACGATGTATTGTTTATCACCAAATATCTTGACATTAATAATATTGAACCCAATATAGTATCTAAGTTAAAGTTAGTATTGATTTGTAAAATTAATCATTTTATCAACTCCGAAGTGTTTCTAATGGTGTCAGTTATTTTGTAGATGTTTTCGTCAACGACATTTGTCTAGGAAGTCAAGCGTTATAAAATCTAAGAAAATCATCATTATAGAAGCATGTGGGAAGCTGTTACTAAATGTGAACATACGTTGTGGAACTGAATAAAATACAAGAAAAAAATATGTTTAACCCAATGGAATACCCTTTTTAATCACCTTAGGTAACCCTTTAATCCACGATTTACCAGTCTTTTTATCAATGATAACGAAGACTCTACCAGATTGCCTCATTCTACCAGTTCTTCCGACACGATGAACTAGATCAACTGATGTATTTGGCAAATCCATTAAAATAACATTCTTGATACCATTAAAGTTCAACCCTCTAGCAAGTAAATCGGTAGTAATCAAAACTTTGATTTTACTGCCATCAAGATCTTCTTCTAGCAACTCGGCTGGTTTCAAGAATGGTTCTATTTTAGCTAACCTGTCGTCAGCATTATCGGCACCCGTTATACCAATAATATCCTCTTCTCTATGACCAAACTTTTCAATCAAAGTATCGGCTAATGGCTGAACGTCTCGCTTTTCATTGACAAATACTAGAATACGCTTAACATAGCCTTGTTCAGTACCATCATTATGAATAGCATATAATGCTTGAGCGAGACATCTGGTCTTAGATCCATTATATGGCGATAATTGGGCATCAATAACCTTAAGATTAATTTGTTTTGGAATCTTGTGTAAGGAAGGTGTTACTATGTTAATGATCGAAAATTCGTCAGGGAACATCTTACTGAGAGTTTTCTTAAACTCCTTCGGAATGGTTGCCGAGCAAAAGATTAAATCTTTACATTTGGAAAGTCTACGGATAACAGACGTTGTGTCTATAATCCAAGATTTATCCATCAAAGTATCGGCCTCATCAACAACACAGTATTCCACAAAATTAAATAACCTGAACGGACGGCTGATGTTCTTCAATTTAGCAAGGCCTTGGATCTTAGCTGGTGTGGTAACTAAAACATCGATTCTTTTTCTGCCGGCATCGAAAAGCTTCTGATGAGAATCACCAGACCCCCATTTTACAACGTTCAAATTTAACGAAGATTGGTTTTCAGGTAACGAAAGGTATCGAGCATACTGGGGATCCTGCAAGATCTTCTTGTTGACACTAGCTTCCAAATCAATCGAGGCCTTAGATGCACGTTTTAGAGAATCGTATACTTGCTCAACCAATTCATGAGTAGGCAACAAAATAACAGACCTAATAACTGAAGTCTTCTTTGAATCCGCATAGCTTTGCTCAGACATATTGAAAACCCTCATATCTTCTTCCTTTAATTTACTGAGTAGCGGCGCCAAATATGCCCAGGTTTTACCGGATCCTGTTTCAGCAGCAATCGTGAAAATCTTCAACCTATTCATCTCGTTGGATTTCTGCAAATCCTCCAAAATTTCTTGTCCCGAAGCCTTCTTGTCTGCAACCTTCTTTTCAGCGTTCACATTACGAAGTCTCGGTTGGTTAATTTTCCTGATAGCAGCAATTTGTACTGGAGAAGGCTTGATTTCCAATTCCTCCTTACTCTTAATATAGGTGCTTTTCAAATTGTACCCATATTTGATCTCCTCGAGCATTGCCGATCTAACGGTTGGAAAGATTCTCAAAGACTCGAATGACGTAATATTCTTTATGGCATTACTCGACATCTCCTTAAGTTTATTCTCCGGTTGGTCCAATCCAGAAAAATTTCCAAACGAAAACAATTTCGGTTGTGTCTTCGGAGCTTCTAACGTCTTCCCTAGCTTCGATCTAATCACTTGACCAGGTTTATGGTTAGCTTTCTTCTTAAATGACCTTGATCTTTTAGAATGGTATCGTACAAATGTAGTAACCGGTCGTTGAATAATTGTGTCTCGCATGACTTTTACAATAGGAACAATCCCTCCTATTTTCAAAGTCATGTTATTCTAGCCTCAATAAATCATCGATAAACTGTTAAAGAAGAATATATATATGAAAAATTTTCCAAATTTATAGACTGGTACTAGCGAGACTAAATTTTTTTGGTGAGGAAAAGAGGTCGTGCGAAATTGACGAAATACATTTGAAAAATTTCAACAGTTATATCAACGATTTGTTAGGTATTTCACAAGACTAAAGTAGCTGTATCAGCATCTTATAGAATGTTAAAATTGTCATTTGATACGTTGTCTAGGACAGCCAGTAGACAGATTCCAACAAATGTGATAAGATCATTTAGTGGGTCTGCATATGTGTTTGCAAAGGCAGCACCAAAGCTGAAAGATGGTAAAAAGAAGGCTAAACAAGGGTTCAAGAACAAAGGGGCAGAATCTAAGACCGCTAAGGTAAAGAAGGGTGGTATGACCCATTTGAAATTTAAGGATGCAGTTCGTTCGTTGAAGTTTGAAAAGTCAGCTACCGATTTCTCACAATTGAATATTAAAGACATATCGTACCAGTCATTGAAATCGATCACATCTACAGTTGTCAAGTATAATGACTATACTGAAAAGGTGTTACAGGATCTTGACTCGTTTAAGAAGTATCAGTATCATGAATTGTTCAGCAAGCCTGTTTCCATGGTGTCTGACAATACCTTGAAGCTCGACGAGCAATTTATATCGAAGTTGGAATCACCTAGTAAAGACAACAGATTATGCTTATTAGGTGAAAAGGGCGTAGGGAAGTCCGTGTTACTTTCCCAGGCTAAGGCGTTAGCCATTTCTAAATACAACAAGGAAGTTATCCTTTTACATTTGGATCACCCACAGAAAATTGTCGAAGGTTCCAGTGACTATGTTTACAACAAAAGAATAGAGAAGTACCAACAACCAATTTTTACCAAGAGATGGGTCAAAAAGTTGCGTGCTGCTAATGAAGAGGTTTTCAAGAAATTACCATTGACGAGAGATATTTCTTTCACCGCTAAGAAAAAGGAATATAACTTAAAGAAAGAGGAAAATACTTTGTATGATTTCATCTTGTATAACCATGATTTTGGTAAAGTGGGTCCAACATCAGCATTCAACTTTTTAATCGAAGAAATCATGCATCATTCTAAGAAGGTTCCTGTTCTTGTTTCAATCGATGATTTCAACACATTAACTAGTGAAACATTAACTAAATACCGTCACCCAGACTTTGAGTCAATTCATTTTACCGAGTTCGAAATGGGTAGCTTTATATTGAAATTGGCCAGCGGTGAATTGAGCTTTGCCAAGGGTGGTGTCTTATTAGCTGAATCAAAGGACATTTCCTACGGCCACACATTACCAGTCGGTTTAGGTCTCGAACAGTACGATCCATACTACAAGCAGCACCAATGTGACTTTGAAGTTGCCAACAGCTTATTGCTGAATGGTGGTGTATCCTCTATGACGGTGGAAAACCTCACTAAGAATCAATGCAGAGAACTCTACAACTTTTGGGATGCGACTGGCGTCTTAAGGGTCAGAGAATATCCTTCTAATGAAGACTATAAGACATCTGAACAAATTGCAGATGAACAAGCTGCTAAGAGATCTGGAGAGGACGAAGAAAAATACGTTTACGACTCAGAAGAACAATTTGAAAATTTAGTTCAAAATAACTTCACAATTTCTTCAGGTAACCCAGGCCACTTGATTAAAACGACCACTTTATCATATTAGGCGATACGTTTGTACAAACAAAATAGTTATCGTTATGTAAATAGAAAACATAATACACATTTATCAAATTGAATAATTTTTATTAATTATTAGAGATCTAAAATACAAGAATATAGAATAGAAATGATGATAATGACAACGGTAATGACAATAATATCTTATAAGGATGTTTCCAACGACTAAGTGAATAACGTATCTTCTTCTCTCAAATATTCACCGATATCTCCTTGTCTGAATGCAACAATACCAGTTGGCTGTAATGCCCTAGCTTCATTAGTCGACTTAGCACTTACCCCAAACCCTAACGGAACATCGTTCATCGAGTAAACTATGACACCCGCATGTTCTGGAATGTCGTCTGACATTCTACCAATATGGGCCTTCAATACATGGTTACCGTACAAGAAAGGCATCTCACCGTTGGTCTTAATCCAGACCTTAAACTTTGCGTATTGTGCTAAGTATGGTAACGAAGTGATATGTAATCTAAACTTCCCAGTCTTGGTGAATTTCCCAAAACAAGTACCGATCGACATTAACTGATGTCTTGACACTGAAGTAGCAAAATTTGCTATTTGTTCTGATACGTAGTATACTCTATCTTTCTGCAAACGGAAAACATGAGGATTCGTTGGATTGTCAATTAAAAACGAAATATTTCTACCAATATAGTTCGCCAACTTCTCGAACACAACCTTTGTTTCTTCTTCTGTTAAGGATCTCATTACTTATGATATATCTTGTAGTATCTTTTTAAATTATCTCTTATAAAGATCAATATTAAGTGTACTTAAAGCCAATAAATTTTTCAATCACGTGGAAATTCTGTGAGGGAAGCGATGAGTAAATTTTTCAGCCAGTGCATTAAGTCCATAGTAGTAAACGTTCATTTTGAATGCAATAACTTACAATGTCTGAACCAGTTAACAACAAAGAGGACGTAAAACCCAAATCTGTTGAATCAGTTGCAGAAGTTCCAAATGATGAAGTGGATGAATCTGTTTATAAAAGGGGTCAGCAAGATAAGTGGACTCGTGCCCGTCAAGGTGATAGAAGAGACAACTCCAATAAAAGATTCAAGAAAAATTCAGGCGATAAAAAGGAGAGGGAACATAAGGTCACGTAGGTATGTTTTTTCAATGCAAATTTTGTAAAGAGTCAAGGAATACTAACTAAGGTAGTGAATTTACTCCAAGAGTAGATGAAAATGGTAACCCATTGCCAAAATCGGAAAGAAGACCTAAAAAGAAGGTTGCATGTATGATTGGATACTGTGGAACTGGATACAATGGTATGCAGATCCAAAACAATCTTGATGCTAAGACTATTGAAGGGGATTTATTTCAAGCGTTTGTAAAGGCCGGTGCGATCTCTCCAGAAAATGCGGACGATTTAAAGAAGAATGGGTTTATGAGAGCTGCCAGAACTGATAAAGGGGTTCATGCTGCAGGTAATGTCATTTCATGTAAATTAATTATCGAAGACGAAGATATTTTAGAGAAGATCAACAAGGAATTACCTGACCAAATTAGAGTTTGGGGTATCGAAAGAACCAACAAATCGTTTGATTGTCGTAAAATGTGTTCTTCAAGAGTATACGAGTATTTATTACCTACTTACAGTTTCTTACCACCAAAGCCTAAAACTGTTTTATCCGAATTGGTTAAAAAAGGTAAGGCTGACCATCCAGGAATAGTTAGAGATGACCCTGAGGGTGACAAATGGTGGGCTGAAACCTCTCAAGCTATTTTAGACAGTGGAATTTCCCAAGATGATGTCAATAAGGCACAGTCTATCTTGGAAGCTACTAACAGTGTTGATGATGGAAATTCTGAAATTAACAAGGAAGATACTAAGTTATACAACGAGAACGGTGAAATAACCGAGACCGGAAGATTGATTAAATCGATCAAGCAAATCGAAAACAAGAGAAGAAGGTCCTATAATGTGTCTAAAGAGAGGTTGGAATTATTCCGTGAAGCCATGAAACAATATGAAGGTTCTCATAATTTCCATAATTTCACTCTAGGTAAGTTATATAAGGATCCTTCTGCAAGAAGATATATGAAATTAACAACTGTATCTGATCCGTTTGTTATTGAAGGCACTGAATGGGTTTCAATCAAGATTCACGGGCAATCGTTTATGTTACATCAAATTAGAAAAATGATTTCCATGGCAGTTTTAGTAATTAGAACTGGGTGTCCAATTTCAAGAATCCAAGATTGTTTCGGTCCAACTAAAATAAATATTCCAAAAGCGCCTGCTCTTGGTTTATTGCTTGAGAATCCTGTCTATGAAGGATATAACGGTATGTTAGAAAAATTCGGTTATAATAAAATTGAATTTGAACCTTACAAAGAAGAGATCGATAAGTTCAAGATGAAGTTTATTTATGAAAAAATTTATGGTGAAGAAGTTAAAGAAAATGTATTTTATGGGTTCTTTGGATTCGTAGATACATTCAAAGGAAATATCGAATCGAAAGAAGGTAAGCATATTTTCGATTTCTTAGGCGCAGTGTTCGAATCAGGTATTGCCAAGGATGAAAATAAAGTTGTAGAAGAAAATAAAGACGATCAAGATAATGCCCCTGTTAAACCACAGGATAACGTTGATTAGTTTATATACGAAGCATTAGTAGTAATATACAACTTGAAAATTCTACGAAAACAATGTAGCCCTAGTCTACTTATATTTATATATAATTATATCTTTTAAATGAAGTACACCTAGAACAGTTAAATAATCAAGACAATATATATTAGTAATATATAAATTTATGAAAATGATATTATGCAATTAAATTGATATTCTACGATATCTAAAATTTTTTTTAATTTTCTGGTTTTCACTTTCCAAGCATACGAAACAAATAAGCAATAAAAATCAAATTAAACTAAAGCCAAGTAGAAAGATTGTTTGATGAAGCTTGTTGAGCTTGCAGACTTTGATTATCATTTATACGACGGACAACCTTAGGTTTTGAATCATCCTGAGAAGGACTATTAAAGCGTTGGTTACTATTAACATTCGAATAATTTTCGGGCATTCTTCTAACTTTCGGTTTCTGTTGGTAAATAGTATTGAATTGTTGTTGTGGAGATTGCGAGTTATATGGCACAGAACCTGGTTGTTGGACCGGTTGATTTTGAGATGGGGGAGTACGGTGCATGTTTTGAGGTATAGCATGTTGTTGATTTATATCTTGTGGTGGCAATTGTGGTGGTTGTTGTATTTGCTGCTGTTGTTGCTGTTGTTGATGTTGTTGCTGTTGATATTGTTGGTCATTGTTATTTTGTTGGTCATCAGTTATCTGTGATTGTTCCCTTTGTTTTTCCTGTTGGAACTTGTATAACGTCCAATCGAAAACATAATCATATCTATAGTTTTCTCTCTTGAACAAATCTCTGAAAATTTTCCTCAAGTACGGATAGTCAGGCTTATCATCGAATCTCAATGTTTTAATGTAGTTCATATAATCCAAAAATTCTTTTGGTAACCCCTTGGTTAAAATATCATTTGGGGTTGTCATCTTCTTTTCCATGATTCTATCGTACTTTTGTCTCTTGGTGGCAGCCTTTAACCCTTGCCATGGTAATGAGCCTCTGCAAAAGTAAATTAACACGTAACCCAAACTTTCCAAATCATCTCTTCTCAGCTGTTCGATCCCCAAGTGGGTGTTAACGGATGCATATCTGGCAGTACCGGTCAAGTTCTTATTTTCTCTATAAGGAATATGTAAGTGAGTTCTTGGATCTCTATATTTCTTTGCCAATCCAAAATCGATAACATTCACCTGCGACCCCCTTCTACCTATACCCATCAAAAAGTTGTCTGGCTTGATATCTCTATGGATGAAGCATCTGGCATGAATGTATTCGATTCTGCAGATCAACTGGTCTGCCAACAACAATACAGTCTTGTATGTGAACTTTCGATTACAATAATTGAAGAGATCTTCCAACGATGGTCCCAATAAATCAATAACCATCGCATTGTAGTCACATTCGGTACCATACCACCTAACAAACGGAATTCCTACCCCTCCACTCAATGCTTTGTACACCTTTGCCTCATATTCTAATTGTGGATGCTTTGCTTTGGTGTTCTCTAATTTGATGGCAACCTCTTCGCCTGATATGATATTCGTCCCCAAATAAATATCTCCAAACGACCCGGACCCAATCTTACGTCCAATCCGATACTTCTTGCCCACTCTTAAATCCATTTCTAGTTGTTGTGATGTTGATCCTGTTAATTAATTACACGAAGCAATTTTAACGTATACGTATTAAATTTTTATAATTTAGTACTCTCGAATCAAGTATTTTTATCGATATACTTGTATTCTTGTATCGTACCGTATAATTTAGATCAATACAATATATTAATTAGATTATATACTATCTACCCGCTGGAAACTAGGAAACAAGAGAAATTTGATTCTGGTTGATGTTAAAACACAAAGTGTCACAAAACAACTCAAAAAAAATTATTCGGAAAGTTTACACAAAACTCCATACTCTAGCAAAGGCCGTACCTGGAACTTGATGCAAAATAATGCTGTTTTAGATAAATAATATAAATTAACAATTAAAACAAGAGGTATATATATACTGCATAAGATATGTATCAGTAAGCATTACTAATGTTAGACAAAATACTCAAAATGAGTCTATATTAAGGGGTCAGAAAGTTATTTTGCGGCAGAAGACTTCTTGAATTTTCCCAAAAATCTCTTGAAGAAAGCATCTTTCTTCACTTCGCTGTTCACATTCTTGGAGGCCTTTTGGACATCGGCTTTGGCGGTTTCGCCCTGCGAGGCCAAGTCTGGTCTGGTGGTGTCTTTAGCACCTTCCGCACCTTCAGCACCTTCGGCACCTGTGAGGCCTGCGTCGTCGTTGACGGCTTCTTGGAGTCCTACTGGAGAGTCTGCGGTGATTTTCTCTTCACCAGCTGACACAGCTGGTGCGGCTTCTGGTACTGGCTCAGCTGCTTGTGGAGCAGCTTCAGTTTGTGGGTTAGTTTCTTGAACTGCAGTTTCTGGAACTGCTTCAGATCCTGCAACTACAGGTTCTGGGTTTGCTTCACTTTCTGCGAATGCAGGTTCTGGAACTGCTTCGGCTTGGTTAACTGCTTCGGCTTGGTTAACTGTTTCAGTAGCTGGAGCTGCTTCGGTAGCATTGGCAAGTTCAGTGTCTGGGACGGCCGAAACGTCTTGGGTAGGTAATTGACCCTCGGAGGCATCGGTTTGTGCGATGGCTTCTTGAGAAACTGGCTCGTTACCTTCACCGATAACGCCTTCTTGTTCGGTAGCACCAGTTTCTAATGGCTCTTCGGTCTTCTTGACTTCTGGTTCCCCTGCACCTGTGGCTGTTGTTTCATGGCCAGTGACGTTCTTGGAATCATCTCTGGCGTAAGAATCGTTGATAAAAATTCTCGATGTTCTCTTTAACTTATCTTTAATACCCATTGTCGGTAATGTTTCTAATCGCTTTCAATATAAATATAGCTTAAATACTAATTAATAAAAAGTGGGTTTATATTTTTGGTTCGAACTTCTAGAGCATATTTTATTTTTATTTATGGCCACCGATAATAATGACCTAACCCATACACTGGCCACAATGTTAACCAATTGGCTTAGTTTTATTATTTACGTCCCAATCCAGAAATTACACGATTGTATTCACGTCTCTCTCATTGAGCCAGGCTGTACCACATTAGCATACCATTTACGTCGTGTCGTTCGATTATCACTTGACTACAATTGAGGCATAACTAATTCTGGTATCACGCTAAATTCACGATTCTTTCAATTCTTATGTATGTAGACGTCATGTAATGTACCTTCTAATAGTACTACCACCGCAACATACGGCAACCTCCTCCCGTATTCGATCATTTACTCTGTTCAAGCCGCTTACATTATGGTTGAGCCGTTTCCGTTTAAACGGCTGAAAGACGCGGCTTATGTAATTACGTCTAACGTTTATTACACCAAATGCATACAATATGCTGTTGATACATGCTACAATGGTTCCATAATATGTATAACAGTGGCAAAAGCAAATGGTATGTATATCACTTCAGTGCGAGTTTATATCAATGCAAGGCTGAATAATATCATGAAACAAGCAGCGAGACTAATGTCTCAGGCGTAGGATACGATTGTCTCGTGTGACAATTTGGGTTCGGTCATGGATTCGGGTTCGGTGTGCATCCGCCCTGGATCCGCCCTGGATCCATCCACAGAAACCACACGAGGAGAATTCGGGAGTCACGAGGAGGTAAATAGTGGATGGGGCTTTTCGGTTTATGGCTTACGTGTATTTGGTACCCCCTATGGACCAAAGGGATATAAAATTCCCACAATACGATGCAGCCTACCAAACGAGCAGATCCTTCTGGAATCCGTCTATCTACAAGGTAGAAATTTGCAAAAGAGGTGAAATTGTGATGCATGGTACAACTTGTCATGGCTTTATTTACGCACGGGACTAGTCCAGTTGATTACAATGCTAGTGTGGGAGGCTGGATGCTTATCAAGCACCATAAGTCGCGATGGGTCGCGGATATTAATAGCATACGGTTTACGGGATTCGGGATTCTAGCCGCAAGGTGGCATACCAAATAAAACCGGCCGCGGTGGCACATTTGTAGTGACAACGGTTCAATTGTATTGATATGATCAGTTCAATATAAAGATATAGCTCTAGAGTGTAATTTGAATCTACTAAACCATATAGGTTGCGTTATTTTTAAAAGTGGTGTGGTCCTATCGGCTCGGAAACCCGTCTTCAATCATTCCTCCCACCGAGAATACCGCGTCGTAGTGATATGTACGGCGTGATTGCATCGGTTAGTCTTGTATCTGTAGGGAAAAGATAATCCAGGAAATAGCTGGCTATTCTCATCTGCGTCGAGCATCGCGATGAGCAGAGGAATACTTTTTCCGCCTTTAGTACTTCCTAATCCGGATATGTTCCTGACGAAAGAAATTCGATGTTTTCTTAAAGCCACTAATCGCCACTATAACATACCTGGCCATATTCCCGGGATCCACAGTCACTCGTCTACTAATGGGTCTATACGTTTGATTGCAAAATCTACACCATGAACTATTTAATGTCGTGTGTTTACCCATTTCCCTCTTTCGGTTATATACAGTCCGGGATAACAAGAACATAAACAAAGGCTAACCACAATAAGCTGATCGGGTTACATCAACATAGAGTGAAATATATGCCTGGGAGTATGACTGCGTCGTCAAGTCAGCTTAAACGGATAGAGACTCGTATAGAGAGTTTATCGGAATCGTTGTCCAAGTCGAATGCACGTAAACCACTTGGTAAATTCCAGCTAAATACATTCGATAACAACAAGATCACCAAGCTCCAAAATGAGAAAATGAAACAACTGAAAAGCTCCCATATACCGGTCAAACTGCCAATACGAAAGAAAGGACATTCTCCAGCTCAAAACGAACGTATGGATTCAAAATTGTCGTTACAGAAATTGCCTTCGGCAAGCAGACATATGACATTGGATGATTTTGAAATTGGTAAAGTACTTGGTAAGGGAAAGCTAGGAAAAGTGTACTGTGTTAAACATAAGACATCGGGATATATAGCAGCATTAAAGGTAATGGCCAAAAAAGACCTTATAGACTTGAAGTTGGAAAAGAACTTTCGTCGGGAAATCGAAATACAATCTAATCTAATTCATCCCAAGATATCACGGTTATATGGTTTCTTCTACGACCATAAAAACGTTTATTTGATATTGGAATACTCGATTCACGGTGAGTTGTACCATCATTTAAAAGTTCAGAGAAGATTCAATGATGCAACCGCTTCACATTATATTTATCAAGTAGCATTAGCACTCGACTATTTGCATACAAAACACATCATTCATCGGGATATTAAACCAGAGAATATATTGCTATCAACAGATAATTGCATCAAGTTGAGTGACTTTGGATGGTCAGTCAAGAGTCTGCCCAGCTCCACTACCAAAAGACTAACTATATGTGGTACATTGGATTACTTGCCCCCAGAAATGATTGAGTCTAATGAGCATGATTACACTGTTGATATTTGGTCTTTGGGAATCCTTTGCTACGAGTTTCTTGTTGGGAAGCCTCCATTTGAAGAAATTGATAAAAACTCGACCTATAAACGTATTGCTAAAGTTGATTTGAAAATACCTAGCTTCATCAACAGTGAAGCCACAGATTTAATTTTAAGATTGTTACAAAAATCACCTAAAAAGAGAATAACATTGGCTGAAGTTATGAATCATCCTTGGATTTCGAATAATAAACAGTATTGGCCTAACGAAAACTGATTAAAATAGTTTGTATGCTTTAATCCAATCAACTAGTTTCACTTCTGCATCTCATATTTCACGATAATATATAGATTGAGCTAAATATTAAATATATTTCTTTTGCATCGGATACATTAGTAAAGATGGCAGGTCTTTTATGTGTCGCCTCATATCATATTACGAGTTAATATTTATTTATTATATAGCTAATATACATATCAGGTCTGCTGTTGTTGCTGTTGTTGTTGCGCTCTAGCTTGACGCTGCTTCATAAGCATCATTTGTTGTTGTTGCAATTTTATTATTTGTTGTTGGAACAATTGTTGCTGCATTGTATTATGCTGGGAAGTAAGCAAAATTGCTTTCAGCGGTGCTCTTACCAGATACATTTCTCCGACAATGGACGAAATGTTCTGGGTCAAGGAATCCCCATTACTTGTGCCTTGGTCGACGTTCACTAAAGCACAACGACCTTGAAGTCCGCCCATAGATCCTGAAATGGCTTGGTTTGCTAATGTCAGATCATTTGAAGAATTACTGGCGGAGCTGTTATTTGTAGTATTGTTATTACCAGTATTAATTAATGCATTAGCATATGCTTCTCTCATATACAAGAATTTATGACGGTTTCTGGTAGGCAACATAACTTTTCTTTCTAATGGTATAGGATAATTTTTCGAAACACCCTCCAACACAAGATGTGTTTCTTCATCAGCATCCAATACCTTATTGTACATGCCATTGGATGCCATACCGTCTTCATCATTTTCGTTTCCACCGTTAAATGCTGCATTTTCCCTTCTTTGAACTGCAAGCGCATTATTTGCTGCCAACTTGGCTTGGTTCCGTTTCTGATATTGCTGTAACAAGACATCATATGGAGCACTTCTGCCCAAGACTGCTCTCTTGGCTCCCATTGAATGGGTTTTACACGTCAAGGATCTTGCACAGTATCCACCAGATGGTAATGGAACACCACATTGTTTTTCAACATCAACTGGTCCCTTAGGTTTAGTCAGGTTCTTAGGTTTCGGTTGTTTCTTTTTCTTCCCAACTCCATTACCAGTACCAGCTGATGACGGAACGGAACTACCATTAGAATTAGCTGCTGCTGCCGCTGCCGCTGCTGCGTTGGCAGCTTCCTTCTCCTTCTGGGTCTGTGACTTTTTGTATTTCTTCTTGGGTTTTGCTACACCGTTTGTGGAAACCGGTGTACCTGAAATCGGTGTGGTATTTCTTGACGAGTCCGCCGATGAAGGTTCAACATCTAATAATGGATTAGCTGCACCTCTCCCTCTTTTCCGTTTATTGGTGCTATTGTTATAGTTACTGGAACTTGAATCTTCTTCTTGTTGCTGTTTCTTCTGCTTCATTTCCGAACACTTTGAAAAATGGCTCTCTAAACTATTATCTCCAATCGGTCTGTTACAAGATTTGCAAACTTTGTACTTAATGACTTGTGACAAATAAGAATTATCCGTTGACGACTTATTGATTAAACTTGAAGCTGCTAGAGTATCACCAATATCTGGATTCAAATGCGTATCTAATTTCTTATCAAGATAAACTCCAAAGTCTTTCCACACAATAGGTTTTTTATTTGATTCGTTATTGTTAAGCGAATGTACACTAGCTAAAGATATGGCTTGTTTGGATCTACCAGTGGACATTCTCTATTATGGAGAGACGACAATACTCTTCTATTATAAATACAATGTTGAAATTAATATATCCCCTTAACTCAACACGTTGTTATTAATGAATATTCTCACTTAAGAGTACACTATTAGATTGATCTTTAGAATGAGTCTACTAAGTATATGTACTGGTATGGTTCTGGTTCTACATTTTAAAAGATACCGTTGATCAAAAGTTACACAAACCTGCTCAGATAATTTTTAACTATAGATTACAAAATTAAAACATTAACATATATACTTAAGACTCCAATATCTGTAGTTTTCTCCCGCGTTTTGATATTGTTAGTAAAGGATTTGTTTGGAAGTTTGCCCGTTGATTTGTTAGATTTTTGTGGTGCTTCTTGAAATGCCTAAAATAACTCAATAGAGGGTTTGATTTCATCTTCCAGCATCCGACTTCTATAATTTCAAAACAAGCTGGACATGCAAGAGCCTCAGTTACACGAGGCTTGTGTAATGTCCGCCTTTTTATTATATTGCCGTTAGAATCTTCGGGACTTTCAGAATTCGGCGTAGTATCACTGTCATAAATATGAGAATTTTTGGTGATAAGGTATCTGCCATAACAAACACCTTCAGGAGTCAAATAGTTGTTAGAAAAAATTCCATGTTCTAAGGTTAGATGGGACAAATAGCTAGAATTCTTGAATGGTAGAAACTTGACTTTCTCACAGTAAGCACACATTCCACATTTGCTTTCATTAACTAAGTCGCCGTGGTCGTCTAGTTCAAATCTGTAATACTGAGGTTCATAAGGATTATTAAAATCGTAAATCGAGCTTTTTTTGTAAACAATGTTTGTTATTGTACCGTCTAACTCACTAACGTCTCTAGAATATTTTACCCTTTGCCATAATGTTGACATGGGCGGCGGTTGGATTATCAGAGAATCTGTCTTTATAACTTCGATTAATTTCACATCTGTGGATCGTTTTGCGTTTGGATTAATTGCTTCGTTCGTCAAATTATTATTCATCACCGGTGAACCAATTAATCTTCCTTTATACCCATTGTAGTCGATGGTTATAGAGAGACATTGTATGCTTGATTCCTTGATTGATAGTTTGATGCCATCGTTAGCGGAAGTCAATCTAAATTTATCAACGATAAATTTTGGTATTGTATCTGTACTTTTTCTGTCTCTCTTGGTCTTTGAGTCTTCCGTTGAAAATAATTCTAGTTTCAATTTTGGCACCGGAGAGACCTCAACCTGCTTGTCGTTATATTCATTAGTTGTTAAGCTTTCTATAGAGTTTGTCTTTGAATTCATCATATTCATTTGATTCATATATTGTTTCTGACTGTAATGATAGTTTTCAGGTACCTTCACTTCAGTGTCACAATTAAGCTTATTATTTTGGATACCCCAGACCGTCGAAGCCTCCTCAAAGTTACCATCGTATATACCTTCAGGCTCGAACACTTCTTTAGCGAATTCATAAATAGTTTGATCATTTTCAAAACTATTCGCCCTTTGTTTAGACTCCTCCCGATACCCGTCGTAGTTAGGCATGCTCTCAAGTAATGAGCGTGGATTGGAACCACTCGACAAAGATGGCTGCGAAATTTCCTTTTCTACGTACATTGAAGGTAATGTAGAATTATCCAAAGCAGGAATCATCTCGCCCAGTATAGTTGAGCTTATTGAATCATTGGAGTATCCCAACTCGGGATTACTTCTGCTCGTGTATATATTGTGGTAGTTATCAATTCCTGAAGAATTTAACTTGAGGTCGTCCGATTTTGGAAATGTTCCAAATTGCAAATTTGTATTTTCAGTAATTTTGGAAATAGAACCAAGCTTTCTCTGCTTCGACCCATTAATACTTAAATGACTTGGGTTTTGTATATTGTTGTTCATCATCATTATTTGACTTTGAATATAATCAAAATGCTCCATACTCGTCAAGTTTCTATAAATTTTGCAAATATAATAATAAATTCTAATTCAAGGAAACTACTATTAACATTACAACAGAATAAAATGAAACCAGTCTGAATGTTCGTTTCTTTATATTGATAATTATTTAACCAAACCATCTTTCTTGGTATGCCGTATTGCAACAACATTTATAAAAAACGAGTCCATGTCATTCTCAAATGGGCTCACATAACCTAGGTTGAAAATTAAATATATATTTCATAAGCATAATAATCTATAAATATACACCACTACTTCTATATTAAGTTATATGTTTTCTTATTCTATCTTTTAATTCTCTTCAAGTACTAAATGATAATCGTGGAAGGCTTTATCTAATCGTGTATATAGATATTTCATCGCAGCCTTTTTTTTTTTTAAATTTTTCACTCCATATATTTGATCCAATTGTAGTCTCCAGAATAGTAATATCCTAATATTAAATCTTAATATTAATAGTAACGGAATGTCATTAGGAAATACTGTCCTTGCACTCTGTTGCATGCTATACCTCCTTTCTGGGGGGAGATGGTCCATAGTGATAGCTGCTGGTACCTTATCTTTGATGTATTCTAAGAACAAGCAGTCTTCTCAAGTCATTTCGAGAAGCATTTCTGAAGACAAAGCAGTTGAAGGAGAAAATAGTAAGCCTTCTCCAATATATGCGGTTGACTTTACTTCGACTTCATTTACTCCTGAAAGTACTACAAGTATCCCAGATAATAAGTCCCGAAGCATCAAGCCTATTTCATCTATAAGAACTAGAGGTAGAAGGTCACCTAAGATTATCAAAGCTAATAAGCCGATAACCAACAATAGTGAACCATCTTTGACTAGATCTACAGTAAATTTACTTGACTCACAGATATATATCTTTTATACCACATTGACAGGATCTTCACAAAGAGTTGCCAAAGCTTTGTATGAGAAACTTGAAAATTTGCCAAATTTGACCAATAAGCCAAAATTATTAAGTCTTGATGATGACGTTGACGATCTTGAGGAATACTTCTTAAAGACACCTGAATCAGAGAAGAATAAAAGCATATATCTTCTAGTTTTACCTTCGTATGAAACAGATTCACCTATTGACTATTTCTTGGAACACTTGAAAGAAACCTATCAAGATTTTAGAGTGGATAAATATCCTATGAGATCACTTTTAGGATTTGCCGTTTTAGGATTGGGGGATTCTGAATCATGGGCAGGTGATAAGTTCTGCTACCAAGCAAAATTAGCCGACAGATGGATGGGTAAATTAGGCGGAAGAAGATTGTATCCTGTTGGAGAGGTTTGTATGAAATATGACGGTGAACCTAAGACGAACACTTGGATTCAAAATTTTGCATCTTTGTTAGCAGACGATGAACCATTTTATCTTGATGCTAATGATGAAATTGACGATAGTGATTATGAAAATGATGATGATGATGATGGCGAAGACGCCAACACTTTAGTTGATGTGGAAGACATGGGTGACATTATTAAAAAACAGGGCACAAAGGGCTTATCGAGTCAAACGGAAGTAAAACAAATGGTCGCCAAAGATTCTCCAACTTTCAAGTCTTTGACGAAGCAGGGTTATACTATTGTTGGATCACATTCTGGAGTAAAAATATGTAGATGGACTAAGAGTGCGTTGAGAGGAAGAGGCTCTTGTTACAAATTTGCATTTTATGGTATCAAATCACATTTGTGTATGGAAACCACACCATCTTTGGCTTGTTCGAATAAGTGTGTATTTTGCTGGCGTCATGGTACTAATCCGGTTGCAAAGCTGAACTGGCGTTGGGAATTGGATCCTCCAGAAAAAGTCATGGAAGGAGCATTACAAGGACATTACCAAAAGATTAAACAAATGAGAGGTGTTCCAGGAATTCAGATGGATAGATTTGACGAGGCTTTTAAAGTTAAGCATTGTGCATTATCGTTAGTCGGAGAACCTATCTTCTACCCTTACATTAATGAATTTGTTGGCATGTTACACGAACAACGTATTTCATCATTTTTAGTCTGTAATGCTCAACATCCAGACCAACTTGCAAAATTGAATAGAGTTACCCAATTATACGTTAGTATTGATGCACCTACAAAGACAGACTTAAAGAAGGTTGATCGTCCGTTGAACAGCGATTTCTGGGATAGGTTAATGTCATGCTTAGACATTTTGCGTACCACTCAATCACACCAACGTACTGTTTTCAGATTGACCTTAGTTAAAGGTTTCAATATGAATGATATCTCGAGTTATGCTGATATGGTTATAAGGGCCCAGCCTTCTCAGATCGAAATTAAGGGTGCTACTTTCTGTGGATCTTCAAATAGTAATGGTAATCCATTAACTATGCAAAATATTCCATTCTACGAAGAATGTAAGCAATTTGTTGTCAGTTTATCAGAAGACTTAAAATCAAGAGGATATGATTATGAGATAGCTGCAGAGCATGCACATTCATGCTGTATCTTAATGGCCCACAAAAGGTTCTTCCTTAATGGAAAATGGCACACTCATATTGACTACCCTAGGTTTTTTGAATTATTAGAAAGCGGTGAAGAATTCAATGATGTCGATTACATTAAAGAAACCCCTGAGTGGGCAGTATGGGGCTCTGAAGAAGCTGGGTTTAATCCAGTCGATACGAAGTTTGACAGAAAAGCAGAAAAAATGAAAAATAAGTTGGAAAGAGAAGAAAAAGCTAAGAGGGTGCTTGAACAACAAAAAGTTCATTAATTTTTATAAATTTACATAAATATATATATTTCATGTCCTAGTAAAGTATTCAAATACTAAATACTGCAGTAGACTATGTAATATTATAATATAATGTGTACAATAAAACCAAAAATCACTCAGTGTATTTAAAACGAGCGTAATATTCCGATTTCAAAATGCTGAATTGAACACATTTCAGTAATTTCATTTATCAATTGAATCATAAGATACTTAAATCGACATTCATGTCAGGGAAATTAGGCAATAATTCCAAGAAGATCGCGTTTGTCCATCCGGATCTTGGAATTGGAGGAGCTGAGAGATTAGTCGTTGATGCAGCAGTAGGTTTACAAGAACTTGAGAATGAAGTCACAATTTACACGTCTCATTGCGATAGGAAGCATTGCTTTGAGGAAGTTAGTTCCAACTTATTAAACGTAGAGGTCTATGGTGACTTCTTTCCAAGTAGTGTTTTGAAGAGGTTCCACATTTTATTTGCCATAATCAGACAATTTTATTTGGTGCTTGCATTAATCTTTACTGGCAAAATAAAACAATACGACTATTTCATAGTTGACCAACTATCTTTTTGTATTCCATTATTATGCTGTTTCAGTAGACCTGATTGTAAAATTTTATTCTACTGTCATTTCCCAGATCAGCTATTAGCATTAAAAGGAGGATTTCTTAAGAGATTCTATAGAATTCCTTTTGATCTAATCGAGGAATGGTCTACAGGAATAAGCGACCAAATAGTGGTTAATTCCAAATTTACCAAAGGCATTTTCCACAAAACATTTAAGGGATTAAAAAATATAGAACCGGGCGTTATTTATCCATGTGTTGACCTTAATTCAGCGACTGACGCTGAAGAGGACAAGTTAATGGATAAAGAGGTGAATGAATTTTTTAAGGATGGTGATTTTTTCCTTTCAATTAATCGATTTGAACGAAAGAAGAATATTGATTTAGCTATTAAATCATTTGCTAAGTTTAAGGCACAATTACCCAAAAATATTTCGGAAAATAATAAAATAAAACCGAGATTGGTGGTCGCAGGTGGATTTGATCCAAGGGTTCTTGAAAACGTGGAATATTTGCAAGAGTTGAATGGATTATCTGAACTGTTGAATTTGAAATGTTTCACTATTCGTGGCAAATTGCTTATAATACCACCTGCTACTGACATATTATTCTTACCATCAATCAAGACATCATTGAAGAAATCTTTAATTAAAAATGCTGAATTATTATTATATACGCCTTCTTTCGAACATTTTGGAATTGTTCCTGTTGAAAGTATGTTATTTAAAACTCCCGTGTTATCGGCTAATAATGGTGGTCCATTAGAGTCGATTGTTCATTTTAATTATGATAATATAGCAACAGCAACTGGCTATTCTCAAGAACCAAATGATGCATTGTGGTCAAAAACAATGCACACATTTTATACTGAATTGGACGAAGCTACAAAACTGAAATTGGGTGAAAATGGGTTGACCAGAGTTCATGAATTATTTCTGAGACAACAGATGAGCGAGGCATTTATGCAAAATTTGATTCAAAGTAATTCAAAAGATGAAGAGAAGGGGATTTTATATGGTATCTTAAAAATGTGGAGAATTGAATTGTTGTTTGTTCTTATTAGTTATTATTTGGTGAGATTATATAAATAAAATAAAAATGATACAGATCGCTATTTAAACATTTCTTTAATCGATCTCCAAAGATGCAACTTCTCAGGTACTCTTTGTCTTGCACCAGTGCCATCTGCAGAATTGCTGCTACCACCACCCCCACCATTATCAAACAATCCAAACATACTTTCACTTTTATAGTTCTTTAGATTTGATTGTCTATCTTTTGCAGCTTCTTCATTTTCGTACCATGCCAAAGCTTGAGCACGTAACGTTGAAACTGTTCTATCATACAGTTTACCTAACTCTACTTCAGGCCTCAATTTAAATTTGTGGATACTAGAAGAAGGAGATTGCAAATTGTAATCCCTTATCAAGTTATTTAATGATTTAGTCTTCTCGACAACATAGGGTAATTGACGAGAATGAAATTCGTTATCATAGTAGTTTGATGGATTTCCACTGATTTTATCTATTTTATCCAATACTCTATCTCGAGATACGGACGTGGGTTTTAAATTATAAAATAATGCTTTAAACCATTCACCATCCATATTTTTTCGGAAATCAATAGTTTGACGATCTATGCTCTGTTGGCTGTCTATCCAAGGATGTAAAATCTCTTGCTTTTGTAATATATGATTCATGAAATAATTCGAGTCAGTACAGTTTCTCAAATGTTCTCTATCCAAAGGCTTGCCTCTTACGCTAGACATGTCGCTAGTATCATGAAATTGGCCCGTATCGTGATTGATGCTAGCATTTATCTTCGCATCCGCCAATGTATTCGCCATTCCAATTAATGTATGAGGCGAAGAAGAATTAAGAAAAACAGAAGGACCTAATAACTTCTCCTTATAGAGCTCTCTAAATTTATCTTCTTCTTTTTTAGTATTGCCAATTTTATAGTCCAAACTAGATTCTTTGGCATTTTCAATCCTATCTTTAAAACTCATTGGTGGAGTGATAATAGTTTTCTTGTACTTGATTGGAGGCGGCTTCAGATCAAGTAGCATCCGTAAATTAACATCGTGAACTGATTCCGTTCCATCCCAAGGCTTGTTGGTCACTGTATCCGCGATATCTTTTGCATGCCTATTGCGGTTGAGTAGTGATTCATTTTTCAAATGCGATAGTTCCTTCTGGTATGTGGCCTTAAATTGCTTATCAGGATCAGAAGAATACTTATTATATAGTTTTGTCAATTGGGGATCCTTGCTGATAAATGATGGTGATGTTTCCGAGAGTTTACTCTCCAATATTTGACTGAACCGTTGGACTAGGGCAGAGTTCTCATCATCCTTCTGCTCTGGTGCATTCTTTTCTTCCTCTGTTTCGGTCTTAGGGACCTTTGAATATCTTCTAAGCCAAATACGTCTACTACAAATCTCTATCTGTTTTCTTGTAATCATTGTCCTTATCATACGTACACTTCTTAAGGCTAAATAAACCACTAATTAGGTCCGATTTCAATGAAGCTGCAATCACGTGAGTAAACATTATGACCCAGACCTCTAGTAAGAATGCCTGGGACATAGACAGAACTAGCCTGATGGGTCTGGATGTAAAGTCTACCGAAACAGAAACATATCCGAATGACCGTTGCGCTTGTATCATTGCAGATAGTATCTAGATGACTTCACTCCCCACTTGGTTAATCTCCATTGCTACTGGATCATTATGTGTGACCCCAAATCAACCCCAATCATGCCGATTCATTACTCTACATGAGGATATTGCAATATATGCCCGTTTATATTCTATACTAAAACCCCTCTATAAACCTGTACCTTCAGGTACCTTCAGAAATGAACAGTCCGGCCGACATCTCCAGACTTGTTGTGGTAACGGTTCACGTACCAGTGCTAACAACAGGATGTTGCTTGACGATTTGACGATTTTTCTATCAAATTTATCGTCTCAACAAAATTATAAACGACTTATACGAGGGCACTAAAGTGCGTAGAACACCAATACTCCGCATCCGAATACAATTATCATTAAGAATAGTAATTTACACACAAAACCCATCACATATTCTCTTTTCCCCCCAGCAGTCATAATTATCTGCTTCTCTAAGTCCACGTCATCCATGAGCTTGATTTTACCCTTGTAGGCATCACGGTTGGTATTTGTGGCGGTGCGAGAGTCGTTATCGATCAATTTGTTCAAATGATCGTCGTTCGCGGACTCGGTAGAACATACCGAAGATATCGACGCAGAATGATTTCTCTTATTATCGGTAGAAATAGGAATTGTATGACTTGTAGATCTTGCTCTTGTCATGGATGGCTTGAATGGAGCATTCGTAGTGTCCACCGTGGGTGCAAACAGCACCGATGGTGTTCTTTGTGGTTCAATATTTTGTTTGTTATCTTTCATTGTTAGTTGTATTGTATATCAAGATTAATAAATACAAATTTTCTTTGAACTTGTTAATATTCTGAACGATCAAATTCTTGAAGCGAACTATTACCTAACCGGGGATATTCGTGGTTTTATATATTGACATCTAAAAATATAGAAGTCACTTCCCCAGGCATTCTTGGTTACGTAGTCATGGTGTTCTCGCTTCCAACCTTATACACATTTATGCTTATTGGTGCAAGGCTGTTACATTGAATGTACCAAGAAGAACAATAGAAGATTAGCTAAGGAGGTGGCTGTACACTCACAGTTTTTATAGTAATGGGACAAATTGTGTCTACAAATGGATGCAGACTATCTATTTAGATCTCGTTGACCACGTTAACAATCATTTGTTTACATTTCTGCATCTAGACCCAGATGAACGTGTAGCTTGTAGGTAAAGAAGGAAGCGCGATGTATCGTGTAATTAAACACCCGGGCCTACTGGGCGGAGAAATAACAATAAGTTACCATGAATACCACATCGCTGGGTCAAAGACGAATTAAATGTCTATAGTAGTACTAGTCCATGATGATGAGTTTTGATAGCAGTTTGAAGCTGGTAGTGTTGTTCTAGATATAGGTGGGTAGATCTCCGATAAATATGCTTATGCGGGTACTGTCGCAGCAAGGTATTTAGTGGGCGTTTGGTCACTAGAGTCGATCATTAGCGATTTGTTGTAGTGAATGCGCGCCTAACGAATTTTTTCTAAGGGCCGTATGGAGACCGCCCCCAGGCGGTCTCCCCTAGCATTTAGTTATACTAGCCCACTAATTGCACCCTGCAAGCTGCGAGTGATTCCTTCCACAATGTGTCTGTATGCGCCATGTTGTAGACACAGGATAGAATCAGTGGTTCGAAGGATGGTAACCGTAGCAGCGGTGCCTCTGGTGGACGCAGAACTCAGAGTTCTTTATTGCTGTTGCATTCTCAGGAGGATATTTGGTCGGTTAATCCTGTTTTCGTGGTGCAAGGGTCACAAGTCGGCTGAGACCCACTACTGATGAAAATTTAGTTGGTGCGAATTGGACGAGTTTGTGTAACTTTGCCCGTTCTGATTCGTTTTCGATAATAAGCTGAAGCCAACAAGCTTAATTACGTACTGATTTATACTATATAAAGTTATATACTATTTTGCTTCAATGTGGTTATTCGATTGGTGTATGTATTATTGTGATAGATGATATAAGATGTATTTGTAATAGATTATATTAACACGAGCATAGTTCAAGATGTTTTAGCATCATTAGGGTTATGGAACAAACATGCCAAATTGTTGTTCTTAGGTTTAGATAATGCCGGTAAGACTACATTATTACACATGTTGAAAAATGACAGATTGGCTACATTACAGCCTACTTTGCATCCTACATCTGAGGAATTAGCTATTGGATCAGTTAGATTTACTACGTTCGACTTGGGTGGGCATCAACAAGCCCGTCGTTTATGGAAAGATTACTTCCCAGAAGTGAACGGGATTGTTTTCTTGGTCGATGCTGCTGATCCAGAAAGATTTGCAGAATCGAAGGCTGAATTGGAATCGTTATTCAAGATTGAGGAGTTGGCCAGCGTTCCATTCTTGATTTTAGGTAACAAGATTGATGCCTCTTCTGCTGTCGGTGAAATGGAATTGAAGTCTGCGTTAGGATTATATAACACCACGGGTAAGGACACAGGTAAATTACCTGAGGGTCAAAGACCTATCGAAGTTTTCATGGTTTCGGTCGTTATGAGAATGGGTTACGGAGATGGTTTCAAATGGTTATCTCAATACATTTGAGCGTGTACCTACTTGGACGTTGTTTTATCATATAGTCTAATAAATGTAATGTAAGTATTGTTCTGTAGACGCATGGCCGTCGATCTTGATTTGTATTTGTACTAGTCTTCAATTATGAGGAAAACAATATAGATCGGGCAAATACCTTAAAATATACAAAATGCTTGCTACTACTTTTTGATAAGTTCCTCTTTAAAGGATTGAATTGATACGAGTATATCTTCTTCACGTAGGAGAGCATTAACTTTTCTCTTTGCTTTTGCGCAGGCATACGTAATATGTACGAGGTCTCCTCCATCCATTTCCGATTATAATCTCTGGTTCTCTTACCCAACCTTGAACTTTACTCTATAAGCACAGTGTGATGAGAGTGATTATATTACCTCTATTCCCTCCATGAATAGTCATGTATGACTAACTGTAATAAGCATAAGCATTTTTTTATGTTATCACTATGATCATTATTATATTACATTCCTCATCACAGCTATATTATATTGATTTTTCTCATCTTATATTAGTATGTTGTTTGTCTCAGATATTGTGTGACGTCACATATCAGTGACAGTATTTCTCTTAGAGTTAGTCCTCGTCAATAATTATTGGCTCAACCTACTTATGAATAAAGTCGAAGCATACTTCTACCTTTAAATATGGCTTCGTTTAACAAATCTAAAGTAGGTAAAATTCAGATATCTCCTAAAATAAGATCCTGAAGACCTTATGGCATTTTAGCAACATTATGCCAGATACTTAATGAATATCATGGTTCGACAGGGCCGTATCTTTCTATCTATACCCAATTTGCACCCTTTTTTGATAATGACACAAAATTGCCATAGAAATATCTCACGTGATTAAATCCCATCGAGATTTTTTTCTTACCTTATAAATCGATGGAGCTTCCCTTTTGCCTACCGCTATAGCTCTTTATATCTTAGATTTATTACAACAAATAATAGTAATATGAGTGATATTGGAGGTAATAAAGGTGCGTTGCACCCAGAACCAAAGAAATGGAAGATTCCAAAGGGTCCAAAGCCAATTCTGCATAAAAATAAAAACACTATTGGATTGGGTAGGACAATTGCAAACCAAAAGAGGGCAGAGAATAAGATCTCTTTCTTGCCAGATGGTGAAATGAGATTCACAACTGATAAGAGGGAAGCTGATTGGGTGAAGTTGAGATCTGTGACACAAGAAAATGCTTTAGATGAATTTTTAAATACTGCTGAGTTAGCTGACACAGATTTCACAGCAGAAAAGAATCAGCAAGTCAAAATCATTAAAGTCGGGAACACTTCTATTGTTAATCAAAATGGTTTATTAACCCAAGAAGAAACGTTGGAATTACGTAGAAAGCATAAAATCTTTGAGAATAAGTTGACAGTTCCAAGAAGACCAAAGTGGAATAAGAATCAACTGAAGTTAGAAATTGAAAGACAGGAAAACTTAGCCTTCTTGCAATGGAGGCGTGAATTGGCGTCACTTACTGAAAATAATGATTTATTATTAACACCATTCGAAAGAAATATTGAAGTTTGGAGACAATTGTGGAGAGTTGTTGAAAGATGTGATTTAATTGTTCAGATTGTAGATGCCAGAAATCCATTGTTATTCAGATCTATTGATCTTGAAAAATACGTTGAGGAATTAAGTAAACCTAATGATAATGCAGCCAAGAAGAACTTATTGTTAGTCAACAAAGCGGATTTATTAACAAGAGAGCAAAGAATTCAGTGGTCTGATTATTTTATTTCACAGAATATTAATTATGTGTTTTTCTCTGCTTCTAAAGCTAATGAGTTATTAGAAGAAGAGCAAGAGAATTTAGAAGAATTGCAGAGAGATCCTAATTATACGCCTGAAAGAAAGGTGGAAGATGCGCCAGAAGAAGTTGATTCTAAAATAAGGATCTTGACGATTAATGAATTAGAGAACCTTTTCTTGACTTCGTCTCCATCATTCGAAATATCAGAAGACTTCCCAGATCGTAAACTTCAAATCGGTTTAGTCGGTTATCCAAACGTTGGTAAGTCGTCTACTATCAATGCATTAGTTGGTTCTAAAAAAGTGTCAGTTTCAGCTACTCCAGGTAAGACTAAGCATTTCCAGACTATACATTTATCCCCAGAGGTATTGTTGTGTGATTGCCCAGGTTTAGTTTTCCCAAACTTTGCTTACACTAACGGAGAATTAGTTTGTAATGGTGTATTGCCAATTGATCAATTAAGAGAGCATATCCCACCGGTTTCTATCGTCTGTCACAGAATCCCTAAGTTCTACCTTGAAGCATTTTATGGTATTCATATCCCAATTCAGAAGGTTGAAGATGGTGGTAATGGTGTATATGCAAGTGCAAGAGAGTTATTAAATGCGTATGCCAGAGCCAGAGGATTTATGACGCAAGGTTTTGGTAGTGCAGATGAGTCCAGGGCAAGTAGATATATCTTGAAAGATTATGTTAGTGGAAAATTATTGTTTGTAAGTCCACCACCAAGAAAGGTAAACGATGATGAGTGGGATTTACCAAGCATCGAAGAAGCTAGAGAGTTAAACAAGGAATTATATTCTTTACGTACGTTACCAGAATCAAGACAACACCAAATATTAAGTGCATTGTCTTCCAAGAATGTCAATGCAGAAGATTTTGACTTATCAAAAGGATTAGCAGGCTTAAATTTTTCGATGCATATAGGTGATAAGTCATCATCAGATACAATTGATTCAGAGAATACCAAAAAGAACTCCGGAGCAAGTACCGTTTTCTACGGTGGTAAGCAAGCTTCTTTGGAAAGTGCTGGTGATGATTTAGATCGTGAATTCTTTAAGATGAACAACGTTCAAGGAAAGCTTAGCAAACCTTTCCACGCTGCTAACGATAATGGCAATACTAAGAACAAGAAACACGGGAAGAAGAATAAAAAGGCTGACAAGAAGACAAGAGTGGTAGGATACTAATATATATTATTCAATTAATGCACAGTTTTCATGATATCTACATTCGTAATCGTGTAGTCGGTTTTATAAAGCATTATCACCTTCTACACTTATAATTAAATCAATTAAATATTTTATTATTTACATAAAACATAACTAATTTTGTATGTGAACTCTAAACAAACTAAATTGCTTAGTAAATTCTGAAAGATGGACCCATAGTAGACTTGATAACTAAGGAACCAACATTTTGCCAGTTCTTCTTTAATAAAGAAACTAAGAAGTTAGCAGACATCATAATTTGGTTAACTAAGATATCTTGGTCCATTTCAACGTTACCAATAGCGACGGCTAAACATAAAACCTTCTTCAATTGGAACTTGATGGTAGACTTGACATCGGTGACCTTAGAGTATAAATCATCGTTGTGGGAAACTGGAGTTGGGAACTTACCAGCCTTAGATAATTGAGGACCTAACAATCTTGGAACTTGCTTAATCAAGACTTCGGAAGCAATGAAAGAGTTGTACTTCTTGGTCAACTTCTTAATTAACTTCTTGTTCTTGTTCAATTTCTTCAAGTCATCGACGGACATAGCATCAACACCACAAGACTTAGCTCTGTCGACATCAAAAGCATCACCAAAAATACAGATGGTCATGTTTGGTCTTGGAACTTGAGGTAATTTCAAAGTACCAGAGAAACGCTTATCTCTTTGAGGATCGTAGTTCTTTAAACCAACTTGTAATTCAACGGTTTCTAAGAAGTTTCTCTTCTTAGTTTCGTTGGAGAATTCCAACAATTTTTGAACGTGTTCACGAACGGAAGCAGATGAAATCTTAGACATTATCAACTAATTAATTCGTCTCCCAAAAGGTATTGGTAAATATAACTGATTCGACGAGGATAAAGTTCCAAAAATCACCAGACTATGGAAGAGGATGTACGAACGAAATATACCATCGTACTCGGTACTAATTGTGAAAAATTTTGATTACACAAAACTTGAGCCATCTCGGCCTCATGTCGTGACTGTTTTATTCTATCACACGTGAAAGTATTGAATTAATAGGGCGGGACATATAATCAGATGTCGCATTTTATTACGACATTCTAATCGAAATGTCGCAATATGGATATGGAGTATTTGTTAAATAAATCATTGATTATACGTCTATGTTATCTATGAGCAGTGGTAGGATGATGCTGGTACGAAAATTGCTATCTTGGGGTACCTATTCAACAGGTATATATAATAGGAAGCTTTTTGTGGGCGTGCGGCAATTTTGTGGTAGTGGTGTCAAGCCTCTTGCCAGGAACGTCAAGTTGGAACACGAACAGTGGAAGGCGAAGGTAGTAGGTTCCAATTCGAAAACGAAGCCGTCGAGACAGGAGCGCATTGATCGGGCGAATATGCGTAATCGAAGCAAGCTTCAGGACGTTGATAATGAGTTTGGGATTTTCAATGCAGGTGTAACGAAAGTGCTAGATTTGGGGTTTGTGCCGGGAAACTGGAGTGAATTTGCCCGTTATAGACTATGTCAGGTACATGGGGTTGACGAGGATAAATTTCATGAGAAGTGCCATATATTAGGGTTTGACATCCTATTTGGTACCCCGCCGTTAGGCGTTTCCTCCATGCAAGGTAATATCTTCTCTAAGTCGGCCCACGATCTTATATTGATGCATTTTAAAGATATTGCGTTGCGGAAGACAGTTGAGCCAAAAAATATGAATGACGACGGAATGGATGAGTTTCAACAATCGTACTATTTCAAAGAACAAAGTGAATCATTGATTGAACAACAGGTGAGTGACTTATCGGAAGATTTTGATAAGTTGACTGTCACAAAGAACGATAAGGATAAGGAAATTGACTATAAACCTGACTTGATTCTTTCCGATTTGTCTGCCCCATTCATGCAAGAAAAAGGATTTTTTAACAATACGAATACAAAGCCTTATTTGCGAACAGCGGGTAATCCAATACTAAGCAGGACCATAACGGATGAAGAGAAGGCTGCGATAGACTCAGCGGATGCAGCATTGATTTTAGCCTGTGATGTGTTAAAGAAAGGGGGGACCCTAGTACTAAGACTTGCAAAGGTTGATCCTGATGATGCGGAAATTGCTCTCTTACATAGTAGACTTGACAAGGTTTTTAGTCATGTCTACAAATGGAATAGAAATAGCGTATTTGACGAACAAAATTATGTACCACAAGACAGGTTCTATGTCTGTTTGGATAAAATTGATGATGTGTGTGATAAAAAGCAGGTATTTATGATTTAAGGAATATATTATAGATTAAATAGATACGTATAATAAGTATATTGCATTCGCTTCAATACAAGTTACCTAATAACTAGTAATCGTATACAAATAATATCTAACGTCTTACAATAAGATTAATGATGAATCAAATATTTATAAAAAACTATGGAACAAAAATTTTAGAGCGAAGTGGTTTTAATTAAGCATCCTCTTCAACCTCTTCAACTTCTTCATTGTTAGTTTCGACGTCATCTGCAGTAGCTTCTTCTTGAACTTCCTTTTCCGCAGTATCAACAATCGCATCAACTTCTTCGTTCTTAGCACCAGTATCTTCGAGGTCAATAAGGCTGTCGACTGGCTCAGGCGCAGGCGCAGGTGCAGTGGCCTCAGTGACGCTCAACCCTTCAAAATTGTCAATTAACCTTTCACTTACTTTCGTCTTATTCTTAGATTCTAACTTTTGCTTCCATAATTTAATCGATTCGTTGACCTTTTCTTTATCAGCAGAATAATTCACCCCAAAGAATGCAGCCTCTGTTAATCGTTCACTCTTTATTAATAATTCTAAACACTTCTCTTTGTTTCCGGTTATCCACCATGTTTGCAAAGCTATGTTATATTTACCCATTGTTTCACATTCTTCTGCCAATTTAACTAATTCTTTTTGATTATTAGAAGAAGATAATAATAATAACAAGGAAGCATGGTCCTTAGCTAGCCAAAAACAGTCTTGAGCTAACTTTATTTGCCATTTAGATAATGCTGAATCACCCAATTTCTTCCATTTAGATGCATTGGCCAAGCTCGTAGATGGATTTTCCTTCTGGTACGTTGATAATAACTCATAAGCTTGCAGTAAATTATTTGTGGAGAGCGATATTTGGAATTTAGAATCAAAATCTTGTGATAAGGAATATGACAATGCTAAGTACCCTAATTTTTCAAAGAATCTTGACAATTGATTTAATTCAGTTTTGCTGAAGCCAGATAAAATATTTGAATATTCGTCTGACAAGTTTTCTTTAGTAATACTAGACAAGTCTGGTACATTCTCACCCGATTCTTCATCTAAAACATTTTCTGTTGCGAATTGTTCTAAGTCACCACGCATTACCAAAGTTTGAAGTTCTAAAACATCAGAATTGACAAACCAAGAAACAACATTGAATGACTTATCAATCAAATATAATTTTCCTTCTTGATTAGCTCTATATCCAACAATATAATACTTATGATCAAAGTGACCTAAGTTAATCACTTCACCACCAACAAAATAATTCAATCTATTACTTGTAGCTGTAGTATATACAAAAACATCACCAATAAACTTACCTGATAAGATAGACTCAGAAGTTGGTAAAGTGTATAACACATTAAAGGCCGATTCAGCACCTTCTTCTGGATCGAGTTCATCGTTACTCAATGCCTCTTCAAAGAGAGCATGATCATAACTTAAGAAGTATGTCTCATCACCAGTCTTGGAACCAATTGCTGCCTTGTTTTCGCCAACATTTGATGAAGTGACAATCGCAAAAAGTTCTCCGTTATCGGACCAGACAACTTCCTGAATATCATCATCTAAATCAACCCTTCTAACCAATTTACCATGTTCCCAATCGTAGAATGATATACAGCCTTCCAGCTTGATACCTAATAAGGCACCGGCAAAAATTTTATCAGCTTGATAGATCAAATCAATTTGTAAGTATTCATCAAAATTCTTAAAGATTTTAACAGATAATTGTGATTCTCTGATAGCAAACGTACACGCATTTGATAAGTCATGAGAGTTCCAGCAGAAGTCTAAGGCTTTACCATAAGTTTTGGATCTCCACGCTAAAGCAGTATAGATGATATACTCACCATCACCACACACAGTCGCATATCTCCCATTTGGTGAATGGGTTAAGGATTGAGGATAAATTTCAATAGACCCTAATTCTCTTTGTTGTAACGGCAATGATTCACCATCCTTCAAGCCTTCTGTTGAATTTGGTTTAATAATTGATTGGTAGATTTCTGAGTTCTTAGCGTATATCAATTTGTTATTAGAATCCATCGAAAATAATGGCTCTTCGTTACCCAACTTTATAATGACATAACCTGAGTCACAACCTACAGCTATAACATTAGACTTTGGTAAGATACCAATACACCATACTCTTTCTAAGCCGTAGTTAATCGATTTCTCTAACTTGAAAGTATTTGAGTTCCAAAACTTAACAGTACCATCTTCCGAACCTGAAACAATCAATGGTAATTCAGGGTGGAAAATAGCAAACGAAACGTTTGATAAATGTCCCTCTAAAGTAGCAACACATGATTTGGTTTGATAATCCCAAATCTTGATCGTTTTATCATCAGATGTAGTTATTAAGTATGGCTTATCGGCTTGGGGATAGTAATCGACATAATTTACACCCTTTGATTCGTGAGCCATTAAGGTGAAATTTGGTTGAGGCGAACCTAATGACCAAATTTTAACGGTTCTATCCAAACATGCGGACGCAAAGGTATTAGGATCCTTAGGGTTGAAGTTAACACTCATAACATAATGTTGGTGGCCTTCGAAAATTTGTTCTAATTTCCATGAATTCTCCCAGTTCCATAATTTGATAGTTAAATCATCCGAAGATGTCAAAACGTATGGTTTCGATGGATGTACAGAAATGCTTCTGATATAGTCCGGGTGTGCTTCGAATTGTGTCACTTTTTCACCAGTGTTGTAATTATACACCCTGATTTGGAAATCATCAGATCCAACAATAATCCAATTCTTACGTGCCACGAACTTACCAGTACGGACAGGAAGTTCAGTCACTTGAATAGATTTAACCAATGAATGTGTTGCATATGACCAAATTTCAATTTTACCATTATATAAGGTAGTTAAAATCCATGGCTCTGAAGGATGGAAATCTATTCCTTTGACTCTATCGGAACGAGTAGAAAATTGTTTTACGACGTCCAATTTCATTCTCACGGCCTGGATTGGACTAGTATTTCACAAATATATATTTAATATAGAGCAATTCCAACTCTAGAGAATTAGATTTATTAGATTAATGTTTGTTTAGGTAGCCTTTGTTGTATGAAGTGAACACGCTGACGAGATCAAGTCGTATTTTGGTTCTCACACTACTTTTCATTATTTGAAGTATATTAAATGATAAACTATTTAACCTATGATTATAGAGCTTAAAGATGAAGTTAATACACTTTTTCAATACCACTTCTTCTTTCCTCTCGATATGACCTTTCTAATTCACCTAACTGATTAGAGTATTGCATCCACTTTAAGGTAAAAACTGCATTAGAAAATTTCTCTAAAACAGATTTTACACCATTCTCTCTCATTGATTGCAATCTAGTTTCCGAAATCAAGTCCAGGTTTGTTACGAATAACTCATCAAGTAGCTTGGCAAGTGTTGGATATGTACTGATAGAGTCCTTGTTATCGCGGCTGGAAAATTGTAGGAATTCCAGGGTGGTATCTGATTGCAAGCTCAAATCGAAGTCGGGATCAGACTTGTCTTTGAAGAAAAATCCTGTATTGTTGTACCACGAAACAGTCGTTGGTTCATCGTTCCAGTTAGTTACTATATCTAATAATGGTCCGGCCGATGCGTGACATAATGGAATAACGCCACGACTCATATATTCGACTACTCCAATACCAAAATGTTCATTCCACATTGCATTGAGACCAAATTTCACCCTTGATAGCCATACCATTATATCCTCATAGGAACAATCCACCACAAATTCGACATAGCCATTTAGTTTCAAATCGTCAACTTCTTGTTTCAAGTCATGAAGCGTTTTAGTATCATCTGGCGTACGGCAGGAGCCAAGGAAAACCAATGTGGGTATGTTCTTTAAAGGAGTGCCCAAACTAGTTGCATTGGCTAAAAACTTTGAGTATTGGCGCAATATTAACGAATGACGCTTTTCAGGCCTGAACTGGGCGATAAATAATAACTTATTTTCTCTTGATCCCAATGTTTCTACATTCTTCGTTAGCGTTTCAGTGCCACACGGAGGATATAAAATGTCCATCTCGTAGCCGGCCTCATCTTTATTTATTGTCCAGATGTTGGAAATGTGGTTGAATGTCCAAGAGCCATTTGCCAACGTGATATTCACCAAAGACCCCAAATATTTATAGAAGTAAAACACGCCAGACCAGTAGATCAATTTTCCAATAGAAAATACATCGGTCTTGATCTCACTTAATTTGGGTACCCGAATTTGCGATAAGCCCTGGAATTTCAACTTGTTGAACATTTCTGGCTGGATGATAGGGTAATGCACATAGCTCATGATTGGAATCTTCAACACCAAGCTCACCAACAAGTAACTTCCCGGTAACCCAATGGTATCAATCCATATATCGGGAGACAATTCGAACATGGCCTCCCACGACAACACCATCGACCCAAATAACTGCCCGATCAACGTGAACCGTTTCCAGTAATCCCCATCGATCAACCGGGCGTATTTCCGCAAATAAACAAATACAATACGGTCCTCGTCCAAACGAGAAATCTGGAACTTGGCCTCTACTTTATCCAAGATCAGTGTAGGATCGCTTTCGTAATTAGTAGTATATATGGCCACAATACTGCGGTCGCTAGTCGCCAACGTAGCCTGCACCGCCTGCCACAACACTCTTTCCCCACCGCCACCGTTGTTGGCATACGGATGGAAAAACCCATAGATCATCTTCCGCTGTGGGTCCCGCGCATCACGCTTCGTCATCTGGGCTAGAAACTCTCCATCGTCGTTTCGCAGGTCCACCGGCGCCACCTTGATCTTGTTATTCACAAAATTAGTGTAAAACGACGGCTGTTTGCTTGCAAGCACAAGCCGCCGCCTGAAACTCGATCTCTTTTTCCCAACCTTCAAATATCTCGTCATTGGCTGTTCTATTTCCTTCTTTATTTTATCCTGCCAATTCTGCGGTGGAACCAACAACAACCGTGGTAATACCGTCGAAACCACCTGCAATATTCCGTAAGCAACACATGCTATAACTCCAATTACCACCAAATACCCCATTGCGTCTACTCAGTATCTTTATATATATATTTGTAGCGTATTTAGTCTTTTTTACACCTAATACACCACTAGAAAGCCATTAAGAGATAAGCAAGTAGACAGAGCGACCTGAAAAATAATCCCCCACCTCTCCAAAATAAACATCCCTACATCTGTTTTGCATCCATACCGCCAAATTCACCTGACTCGGGACCTCATGGCCAACTTTTACCGCAAAGATCGCTCAATCGGTCGATTTGCACTTAGACTTCCCAAAACGGATAAATGACGTCTATATGCAGTCCTATACCATCCCTTCTCTACGCGTATAGAAGAGAAGAAGACGTGAAAGGGTATTATTTATAGAGAAAGGGTTCATTCTAGTGCAAATAGTTAGAATAAGCTAGAGATATTGAAAGACGATTGAGGGAAGAGATATGCATATGCTTAGGGAAAATAATAACACTGGAAATACATTTGCAGCGTCGTCACCCAACGATTCGTCTTCACCGGCTGATGTCGACAATTCGATGAATTCGAATGCTGGTACAGGGGTGAAGCCCAAGACTCCGCTAAAGAAGGAAGAATTGGAAAAGATTGCTAAGCAGTTGAAAAAGAAGCTTTCGAAGGCGACGATAGCGGCAAAACAGTCATTATCACCGGCCAATGTTCGCGTGGGAGCGATGCCCAAGTCGAGTCCGTTGAAAAATTATAATAAGAGTTTTGAGTCGTCACCACACGGAGGAATTTTATCATCGTCACCCACACACTTGTATTCGCCGGACGGAAAGTCTCCAACACAGATGAAGAGTCTGGCGGCGGTATATTTGTCGTCGTCGCCATTGAAGAGAAGGGCCAGTGAGACGAGCGAGCTTGCGGATTCGCCCACGAAGAAGAAAGGGCCCAGGGATAGTGACAATAGGGAAGAACGCCAACCGCAGATGATTTTGCAGGCAGTGGATGAGCCGCCGCTGACCCCACCAAGGAATATGGCCACGTTGAAACCATCACCGTCGTTGACGACGTCCAAGCAGCAAATGACGCCCACTTTGCAGAAAAGACGCTCGAGTGTGGGCACTCCAAACGTGCTTTTGCGGACACCCACTCAGACAAGACCCAGCACCAGTGGTGACGGCCAGGACGAAGAAGGTGCGGATCTTTTGATGTATTTGGCATCGTCACCATCGCCAGCAAAACCATATCTTTCCAATACGCCACGTTCCAAGGCAGATTTCCATCTGGCTAGCCACCACCATGATATACACCCACCTGCATCTGCACCAAGCTCGAGCGTATCGCATAAGGCTCCATCATCATTCATTGTTCCTCCACCACCACTCACCCCAAAACGTCATATCACAGCGTCTGCAAAGACCCCTCAGAGCAGGTTAACCCCATCCGTAAACCTTTTCAACAATCTATCGGTCAATAATGGGGGTTTGCCGTCCTCTGGATTAACGTTGACTCCTGCAGGATTCAACATGAATGATTACGTCAATTTCTTCACTCCATCACCAGGAAGTGCAAACATGAACTCAAACAGCAATAACTTGAGCAAAGCATTTTTGAAAACTCCCGATTTCAATACAATCATAACCTCCAATAAACAAAGAGTAGACGGCAAGATGATCAATTTCGACAAGGTGGGTCTATTTGGAGGAAATAATAATGATACTACAAAAGAGTGATTGTTTCCATTACCCATAGTGTTACATTCAAATTTTGTTTCGGATACAACAATCCACTTTGATTGCAGAATTTCCTATTTTCACAGCTATTGCAACTGTTTAGAGCTTAAAATGTACTAAATTGAGTTCGTATAATGTTTTATTTTTTATGTATATTACTCCGTTCATTTCTATCTAATACATAATTTAGTACTAGTCTAATATGATCTTATGATGCAGGTTCTGGTATGTCCATGAAGAACTGTATTATTGGGAAGATGACTGTGAATACGGCCAAAATATCTACCAGCTACGATAAATTATAGTAACTAATACATCAGCATATTATGAGTGAATTTTCTTATCAATAATTGCGATAGTCCTATATTTTTAATTACTGGTAACTACATGATACAAGCTCGTATGGGATCATTCTCCATCCACCATCGTCAGTAGTAATGATATCTCACTTCTTGATAATGACACAAACTCATGATAAGCCCAAAACTGGTACGCTAATCATATACACATATTGGGTATCATAAATTCATTCTAGGTTAGAACAACTGGAATTTTTTAGCTTTGCTGTCAATGGCAAAGATGGAAATTGGCACTTTATTTATTTACGGGTATTGAGATTATGTTTTTTGAAGTGTTTCAAGTTTCCGATTTACAATGAGCAACAAATACTTGGGACGCTAATTTTGACGGTGTTATTCCGCTATAAATAAGATATAATGACATATGCGACTTGCTTGGTAATACTATCTTCCAATTTTATCTAATTGATATCTTTACGGCCCGTGCCAGCGAAACAATTATGATACGAGTAGCATATCACATTTCTGATGTTGCTGAACAAAAATAAGTATAAATATCCTTCAATCAATTAAATAATATAGGCTAGGTCTATTTATTTATCATGAATTTTTAATCATGAATTCTTCAACTAGTATTGGTTCTCTTTTATTGCAGCACCCACTATATCAAGCGACAGAAAGATGCATTGACAGAAAAATTACTGACACCTATAAATATCTAGATTTCTTCTCCACGTGGAATCGGCCTATATTAGATTATGGGACAATCATCCGGGAGTTATTTAAAGTTGATGAAAATGAACTAAAACCATTCATTCTAGAAGGAGATCCTAAAAGGCGATATCTGGATTGTGTTAGCTGGATATTTCATTGCAATCAGCAAATCACTAAGAAGATTTTGCGCTTCGTATTGTCACTTCCCATGCTGAGTATGAAATCCAAAGAACTCGTCTGTCTACTAGCAGTGGCTCCCCATCATGCAACATATTTGACAAGACTCTTTCCAAATTCAAATATATAGCGATTGTTTTTCCAAAATTGGTGACGACGAGATATTGAATACAATTAATACTATAATAACATTATCAGCTACCGACAAGTTAGTTAAGGGCCTTCAAGACTTTGCGTTTCGCGATTATAGGTTGCTTAGGCAAAGAAACGACAGAGAACTTACCTACAGACTGGAACTCAAGGAGTATTTGGTGGAACCTATATGCACGTTATTGGTTAAAACGTTTGAATTAGATGCAGAGGTAAAATATATTATTGGTACTCCAGGTAATGTAAAATGTTTGGTCTGATATATTGATTCGAGGCTATGAGGCCTTCTGTGCAATAGAGGTTAAGAATTTTCCAATACTATCCAGTTATGATAGCGAAAGTACAGGAATAACAACTGATATTTTGAACCAAAACAAACTTCCTGCCCTTATGAGGCAACTAATTGTTCAGATGGTATATTATAAGACAAATATGGGAGTTCTAACAGATGCATACGATGCAATTTTAGTGGAAATCGACCTTGATTATTTTGATGAACATAGGCAAAAGTTTGTACCCTCTGAAGGAGCCAAGGTTATAACACTCAGAAACAGAGTTTTGAATTGTCGATCTACTGCACCTACATTACGAGAATGTCTAATGCACTTTTTCTTTAAGGCTATTGTTGATGACAATGCTTTTGAAACTTAGGCAGGGAAGAATGTTAGTTTTTAAAAGGTATTTGCGTAATACGCCTGAAGAATATGTAGAGGAACTCCTGGCAATGGGGTATAGTAGTGACCCAACTGAAAGCTCGGTCGGTAGTCGTCCAAGCATAAAAGATACAGATATGTCTGCACATTTGGCTTCCGTCGCAGAAGAAGAGATAAGACAAGAACAACAAGTAGATCTTGATGATGATCATGTATATATGCAAAAAGGGAATGTTTATAGTTCGCAGCTCGTTAAGTTTGATTCTTATTACATGAAAAAGTATTGCTTTGTCCAATGGACGATAAGCAGAAATTGGTCGCAAAAATATATGATCCTATAATGGCAAACAGAGTCCATGATAAATATATATCCAGTCGTAAAGAAGTGTTGGAACAATGCCTCGATAACTACAATTCTGAAAGGCTTTTTTGCCAGGTATTAGCCAATAATCCAGAATTTAATAGTTGCTACGTGCCACATAGAAGGAAATACATCAAAGTAACCGTTGACAAGTATTATCTAGCCCAGGGAAGATATAATTTGTTCAAATTTATCGATAACGTTCCTATGCCACGAGATTCATAAACGTATTTGAAGGCTAAGAAGCAATTGGAAATTATACATCGTAATGGAATCATTCATGGAGATATACGGAATTCTAACATTCTCTGCACTAAAGACGGCAAGATATTCATCATTGATTTTGCAGATTCCGTTTTAGAAAATGAATCCACTGATGTTATGAATCAGATAACGGATTTGTCAGAATTGGAATCTATTTTTAGGAATAACAAGAGTGTTTTTGAGTGAGTATGTCGATAGGTTCTTAGCATTATTGAGAATGGAAGCGCAATAAAACTATTTAGATATAAATTTTTCGATTCCAAATATAGGAAAAAACATCCTTACACTAATCAAATAGTCTACTATAGTCGTACAAGCCATGCAAGTTAGAATATGCGTAATGACGAATAGGCCAGCTTATTGGCATGGTCTTGAGTAAACCTCAACCAAATACTATACCCTGAAAACGATATATGACCTTCATGAAGATTCGATCATTATCACCTTCTTCATCTTGTTTCACTTACAAAGATATTTGCTATGCTATTTCGTCAATTTATATATTTTACATCATAAATTCATCGTATTAAACAATTATCTTATCTTTTCATACCCTACATTATTAATATGCACTTGTCTATTTGCGATCTACATATATTAACATCCATAGTATGATGTTCGCACTTTACAAAATTGCAATTATTCCCTAGACAAAACATTGTGAAACGAGTATTTCTTTTATGCTAACTTTGTTTGGTTTCCGATAAATTGAACAAGTCCCCCCGATAGAAAATGGACGGATATAATTTGAATTATATTCAAACTAATCAAAATGAGCAAGGATGTTTTGGCTAAGAATATTAGACGGTATATTTTAAGAGGTGGTGAGGATGGTGATATGGATGATGATAGTGATACTGTTACTGATGTGAATATGGATGTTGATATTGATATCGATAGTTTTGAAATAACCAAATTCGACTACAGGAANATTTTCAACAAAGGTGTGAATCAAAATGTCACTTATACAGAAATGATGTTTAAATTTTTCAATATTAAAAAAGAGTCATATATCGATGAGGCCCTTCGAAGGTTTAAAGGAAATTTCAATCCGAATGAATGGAAAGAATTATTCATATTCTTTTGTGTTATGCCGTTTACCGAATATGAATTCCAGGGTGATGATGGAAATTTACTAAATCCTGATACTCT
>LN874562.1:157689-382646 GCA_900006135.1 Debaryomyces tyrocola | reverse complement strand
CATGGAGATATTTGTGAACGGAATATTCTTTATTCACAAGGCAAGGTCTATTTTATTGATTTTGGGTATTCAGATTATAATATTGTTGAGAAAGGTTCCAGACCAGTAACTGCTGATCCAAAGAGTACGAATAGTGAACACCGAAAATTATGCAGAGTGTTTAATCAGGAAATTCCACAGCAATATGAAGATTCGAATGAATAGGAGTTTTTATTTTATAATTCGTATAGAGAGTAATACAAAAAAAAATCCATATAATTATTCAGTCACGTGAAAATTCTTGCAAAAGACTAAAAAATTTGAAGAGATCCTATAAGGATATATCTAGTACAGAGCAAAACAAGATTAATTATGTCTGCAAATTCATCGAACCCTAGTGAGGTTATGGAGAAAGTTCAAGACTTGAAAATATATGATTCAAAACCAAAAGTAGATTCCGAGGAACAACCAGAAGCTGAAAGTGATGGTGAAAGTGCTACCGATGGTGCACAGAAGAAGAAGAAGAAGAAGAGTAAGAAGAAGAAGAAGATCACAGCCATTGATAACCTGTACCCGGATGGAGTTTTTCCAGAAGGGGAATGGCAAGAATATCCATTAGATGTGAACAGTTACCGTACTACTTCCGAAGAAAAGAGATATTTAGATAGACAGCAAAATAACCATTGGCAAGACTTCCGTAAAGGTGCAGAGATACATAGAAGGGTCCGTCACAAGGCGCAATCGAGTATTAGACCGGGAATGAATATGACCGAGATTGCAGATCTCATTGAGAATTCTGTTAGAAGCTATGCGAACAACGACCACACGTTAAAGGCTGGTATTGGGTTCCCAACCGGGCTATCGTTGAACCATGTTGCCGCCCATTACACCCCAAATGCTGGGGACAAGACTGTGTTGAACTACGAAGATGTGATGAAAGTCGATATTGGGGTTCATGTCAATGGTCATATTGTCGATTCGGCCTTCACATTAACGTTTGACGATAAGTATGACAGCTTATTGAAGGCCGTCAAGGAGGCCACAAACACCGGGGTTAAAGAAGCCGGAATTGATGTTAGGTTGAACGATATCGGTGAAGCCATTCAAGAAGTTATGGAATCATACGAAATGGAATTGAACGGTAAGACTTATCCAATCAAGTGCATCCGTAACTTAAACGGCCACAACATCGGTGACTACTTGATTCATTCGGGAAAGACTGTTCCTATCGTTCCTAATGGTGACATGACCAAGATGGAAGAAGGTGAAACTTTTGCTATCGAAACTTTTGGATCCACCGGGAACGGTTACGTCTTGCCACAAGGAGAATGCTCCCATTACGCCAAAAACCCGGACACCGACGACGTCGTGGTCCCTGGTGACAAGGCCAAGTCATTATTGAACGTTATCAACGAAAATTTCGGCACCTTGCCGTGGTGTCGTAGATATTTGGACAGATTAGGCCAAGACAAATACTTGTTGGCTTTGAACCAGTTGGTCCGCGCAGGCATTGTCCAAGACTACCCTCCCATCGTCGACATCAAGGGCAGTTACACTGCTCAGTTTGAACACACCATCTTATTGCATCCTCACAAAAAGGAAGTTGTTTCTCGTGGTGACGACTACTAATGTCTATGCACAGCCTTTCGCATCTTTCATCGACTCAATACACAAAGGATCGTTCAATTCACCGTAGAACCTCTCATTATACCTAGAAGCTCTTTCCCATTGTTTTTACCAACCTCCCCTGGAACTTGGCTTAGATATAGCTTAACCTTTTCCTACAAAATCTGACCTTCTTCTGTCTTCGCCTATTCGTGTCTCATACTAGTCTACTCTACATCTACGATTCCCTCTACCGTCTCCTATTGTCACACCCTCCCGTTCACACGCAACTATTATATTATTTCGTATTGGCTGCACCCGCTCCCGTTATCGCCATGTGAATTTATCTGCTTCGGCACGTCTTATAGCCATTATTCATCTTTCTCTACTCCTTGTCCCCGCTGAAATTTCACCTAATATCGAAATTGACAGAGTCGTGTAATTTATCAAAATGATTTTTTATCCACCATCCTTTAATACAGATAAATAATACGTGCTGTTAATATAACAACAATTCAATAATCAATCAATTTATTGACTAGTGTTATTATTATTGCGATTGTACATTATGGAAGTTTCACCTAGTGCTTTAGAATTTAAGGGTATGTCTTATTATTCGTAGAGATATGTTTAATGGTAGCGTAATTGCTACCTGGAACATTAAAACCATCACAGGCCAAATTACTAACAGACAAAATTAGGTAGTTTTACCAAACCTACTTCGGAATATTTGTCATTGACTAATACTTCTAATACGCCGTTAGCGTTTAAGGTCAAGACGACGGCTCCAAAGTTATACTGTGTCAGACCAAATGCCAGTATTATTGAGCCAGGTAATAGCATCAATATTTCGATTATTTTGCAGGGATTTTCCCAGCCATTGCCGGAAGATTACAAGTGTAAGGACAAGTTTTTGTTAGTTTCTTTGCCATGTCCAGATCTCGACGACGCTTCCAAATTGAGCGACTACTGGCCTAATTTAGAGGCCAAGTACAAGCAACAGTTGGTCCAAAAGAAATTGAGAGTGAATTATGTTATTGGCGAAGACGTGGAAGACAACGCAGCCGGTGACCACGGTGTCGACTCACAACGTGAATTTCAACCGCAACAACACGGCGACAGTGGATTTGGAGCCGGTGCTGCTGGATCTGATGTTGGTGGATCCGATTTTGGTGCTGCTGGTGCTGGTGCCCTCGGTGGTGGTGCTATTGGTGCCGGTGCTGCTTACGCCGGCTCCCATGGCGACAAGTTCGGTGGTGATGCCCCAGAAGACGTTGCTGCTAACGTGAACAGATCCGTAAACGACTCGTTTGCACCAAACGCTTCCTCCAACGGTTACACTTCTGGTGCCAACTACAACGACTCTTCTGCCGCGGCTGACATTGCCGCCGCCTCTAGAGTCGACAAATCCCAACCCCCAGCCGATGTCCAAAGAGACTTAGAAGACTCCAACGCTCAAATCAACAACATGTCCGACAAATTTGACACCAACGAAAAGAGAGCCCAAGGTTCCTCCGGTTACACCTCCCAAGCCCAATCCCAAGCCACCGAAGAACCTGCCAGTGGCATTTCTTTGCCTTTGGCCGTGCTCTTGATGTTGATCGCTTTCCTTATCGGTGTTTTGGTTTTCTAAGTTATTCATAGGCGATGAATGGTGACGTTTTGTTAATTAAAAGATTTCAATCATAAGTTGGGGTTCATTTCTCTACGCCAATACTTTTTTAGTGAATTAACATTACTATCCTTGTATTTATTGTTGTATTCCCTTGGTCGTATGCTTCTTCTCTTCCCCTTTACTAGCTTTGTTTTATTTCTATTTCAATAAACTTATATCTTTAGTCTTCGTATGTATGGAACAAACTAATTGATGATAATGTGCACGTGACTGGTGTTTATTCGAACTAAATATAATCACCAATTGCACAGACTGACCATACTAGTTTCGTAGTAGATAACCGTTGTATGTTTATACAAAGAGTCAAAATACTAGAATAGTTCGATATAAATCACTATGGGTACAGCAAGTATTAAGTCTGGTACCATTAACTTGCTCAACACGATCGTGGGAGCAGGTATTCTTGCCATGCCATTTGGGTTGAAGAGTAATGGATTATTGTTTGGGTGTCTCTTAATTGTTTGGTCGTCGCTTACGTCTTCGTTTGGGTTGTATTTGCAGAATAAGGTGGCCAAGTATACGCAGCAGCAAGAGGCGGTTTCATATTTCAGTTTGGCACAATTAACGTATCCGCAATTGTCGATAATTTTTGATAGCGCAATCGCGATTAAATGCTTTGGGGTTGGGGTTAGTTATTTGGTGGTTATTGGTGATTTGATGCCGAAAATCATGGAGAGTTTGCACGTTAGTGCTGACAGCTTGTTGATGGCCAGAAACTTGTGGATCAGTGTGTTTATGGTCTGCATCGTTATTCCGTTCTCGTACTTGAAGAAATTGGATTCTTTAAAATACACGTCGATCGTGGCCTTGTTTTCGGTGGTCTATTTGATATGTCTTGTGATATCACATTTTGTGGCTAGAGATATTCCAGTGGAGAGTATTCAGGTTGATTGGGTGGGCCCAGTGTCTGTGAAGTCTACGCTAGCATCATTCCCTATATTTGTGTTCGCATATACGTGCCACCAAAACATGTTTGCCATTATCAATGAATTGAAGCCCAATGAGAAACAGGGGTCTCAAACAAGACAGTCGAATGTAATTATTAGAAATGCCATTTCCACCGCATGCATTTCGTATTTGATTGTTGGGATTTCTGGTTACTTGACCTTCGGTAATTCTGTGGGGGGTAACATTATCAGTATGTACCCTAAGGATTCGATCCTGTCGTTAATTGGAAGATTGTGCATTGTTATTATGGTCAGTTTATCATATCCCTTGCAGTGCCATCCATGTAGAGGATCGATTAACCACGTAATTTTTTTTATCAAGAATGGGTTTAAGACGCATCTGAAAGCAAAGCGTTCGGGAAATGCTCCAGAGTATACATCTTTAGCATCGGATGCTGAATCTCAAACTGATTCTCAGGTTGAAACGCTTCCTGACGAAACTTTTATTTCTACCACCCCAGTCGAAGGTGCTCAAGATTCAGATGGTCACTATCCAATCGTTGTTAAATTATCGACGAAAATGTTCTACATAATCACAACGGCAATTCTCGTCTTATCATACCTTGTGGCAATCACCGTTACCTCATTGGAACATGTGTTAGCGTTTGTAGGATCGACGGGATCAACTTCGATTTCATTTATATTACCAGGATTATTTGGCTACTTATTAATTAAACCAATCAATGGAGCCACCGAATTGGATAGAGTTGAGCGTATCTGTAAATTCGGAGGATTAGCATTAGCCATCTGGGGCGTAACAGTCATGTTTGTATGTTTAAGTGCAACAATATTTTTAGGTGCCACAGAATAGACCTTATAGATAAGTAGTAATCAAATTAAATTTAATCGTTATATTCGTAAATATATAAATTAATCATAAAACATATATCATATCTAGCTATGTACACTTCATTTAAAGGATTAAATCATCACGGTCCCACCCAGTACCTTTGTGGGTTTCTAAGCCATTGGTTGGTTGCTTCTTATCGGTACCCTTAATTTCTAATGCAAATGGGTTTCTGTCCCCCTTCTGGTTTAAGTTGGCTAAGGTATGGTTGACTTCCCTGTGTTTGGCTTCGTCGGCCCTAATTCTCAAAATCAAGTCAGTAAAAGTAGACTTTTCATCCAACTCAGGCCAGTATTGCCAACTAATGGTTGGGATCTGGATATTGTCAAACTCCTTTAACTTACCCATCTTTAATTCTTCTAACAAATGAGTATATGTACTAACTGCTTCTTCTTCCAAGTAACCAACAAACCTATGGCAGTATTTTGGATTGATCAAGTAGCACATGAAGAATAAATTGCAAAATACCCCCTGGCCGACATAGATGATCAGCCTAGTGAACCACGATGGTCTACCAAGTTTGATGAACGTCAACAAATGCATTCTTTCGTTGTAGGCCTCATCCAACAACGTTTCAATCCATGCTTTGTCTCTTCTCAAAAGACGGAGTGAGTGCAAGTGTCTGATAAATGCAGCAACCATTCCTGGAACCCCAGCAATACTTTCCAAGAATATACATCTGGTCAACCACTTGGGTTCCGTCATCTCATACCTGGTACCTTTGAACCCATTCTGTACATCATGTTCGTTGGCAGGCTTTTTGTATCCTGTCACAAAGTCAAATGATCCTCTAACGAGCTGGATTCCTTTAAATGCAATCCTGTCCCCACGAGATTTGGGTTCTCTATGCTCCACTTGTACCTTCTCGCATTCTTCTCCATTGAACATTGGATGTGGGAACAATGGATGAGTAATGAACTGCTTATCATCGTGCTTTTCCCTGTCGGAATCCTTGATCAAGGTGGTGGAAATCTTCAAAGGACTCTGCTTGGCCGATGTGCCTGGAATCGACGAATTGAATCTCATGGATCCAATGGAATACGGAATTGTACTACGTACAAAAGTTCTCTGTAATGTCAACATTTTTCACTGACAATTTTTGTATCTACTAAGAACAGTCTTTAGCAATTATCTAGTAGAAAATTTATTAAGTTGCGCTTTAAGTCTTCTCGGCTTTTGAACTTTGAGTGTTTTGTGTTTTTTGATCTTTCTCTAATCAATTGTCAACAACTACCTTTTCACTGAGCTTTATATATTCCACAAGTGTGTATTATTTTTAACCGTTTCCACCCAGCCGTTATAGTCCGTTGGTCCAGTATCTGTGTATGACTACCATAGTAAAATAATCAACTCTCCGTATCCTTTCCTGTTGCAGCCGTTCTGCGTGACGAAGCCGCACGGCCGTACTGACTAATAAGTCATGCTCGTACAAATAGCATTCGCTTTAACCCTTCTCTCCATAACTCCGACAGTTTTGGCGACAGGCATCTCCAAACAGTCTCTATCATTGTACAATCAGTCAATCTTATCTCTAAATCCATACTTCGACTGATACAACCCTTGGGTCGTTTCGGGGGATCATGGTCCTCGTATAGAGACCTGTGCCAAACGCCTTTGATTTCATCCGGAAGACCCTATGCGTCTGAGTCTCACATTTCGTATTTCTCATCGCATACTACCTCAAGCCATTAGTGACCTATTGCCCTTTTGCTTCGTTTGCATTGGCTGGAGATGAAATACCGCGCTATTAAATGTTCCGGAGCAAATTAATAATCCTTTAGCGCACTCCAAGCTCGAACTCCGTTGATTCTCCTAACTGCCCTACCTTCCAAGCCGTTATCCTCCGATCGCGACACCAGCATCCGTACCCCAGAAATCGCCTAGAGCTCCCATTCTGTCGGGTCTCAGAAACCAAGTCTAGACTTGGACCGTCCTAACTGTTTAAAAATCGCGTATAATAAAAATACACGCTTTTTTTAGCCGGCCTATAATTGTGTAATTATTATGGTACATAAAAAATTTAGTGATCTAATATTGATTTGAGATTGTTGTTTAGATTTGGATTTAAAGATTGGTTCTTATACACTTTTTGGGGTTATTCTAGCAGCAAGTTAAAGCAGGTCATTGGTATATTGATAAACAAAGATTGGTGGTTATTGTATCAACACATTTTGCTTGAGAAACTCATATTTGCTAAACATTCGCTTTAAAACAGTACATCGAGAAACACTCGGAAAAAAAAGTCTAAGAAAACACTAGAAGGTTGAAAACACGGATATAATGTCGTTCAGTATATCGAATTTTATCGGAGACCCATTTGCTATATCCACGGTGTCGTTTGGGTTGATAGCATGGATTATTTCTATTGCAGGGGCCGGAGCATCGAATCAGGGCAATTTCCCCCATTTCAGTTGGTGGGGCATAATGTATCAGTTGGTCATAATGGTGGTGATCACGGTGTTGTACTTGTTCAACACGATCGAGTTATACAAGTTCACGTTGGTGGGGTTGTTATCGATTGCGTTTGTATATTCGACCAACTCGACAAACAGCTTGATCTACAAGACAGAAGACTCAGGAATGTTGTGTTGCGCCGCGGGATGTATTTTGTTGTCGATGTTGAACTTGATCTGGATTTTGTACTTCGGGGGCCATCCAGAGTCTCCTACAAACCAGTTCATCGATTCGTTCTCCTTGAAGACCCATTCGCACAATCACGGTCACTTACCATCGGCCGATAACAAGGCTGCTGACGGAGACATCGACGACGAGGTGGAATACAAGAGATATGCGTCTTCCCAATCGAATACTCAGTTCCAGGACAACAATTTGAGACAATCTCAGCTTACTACGAACAACAAGTCCGCCAATACCCCATACATGTCCTCGTCACAATTAAATGGCTTGGAAAACTTTTCGTCGTCTGACGTGCATCAAAGCAGAGACTTGACCAGTAACAAAAGACAGACTGTTTATAACGATACCAATTCTGTCAACGATACCGGCAATGTATTCAGGTATAAGGCCAAAGCCTTATATGGCTATGACGCCAATCCTGAAGATATTAATGAAATTTCCTTTGTCAAAGATGAAGTATTGGAAGTGGACGATATTGATGGTAAATGGTGGCAAGCAAAAAGATCAAATGGACAAGTTGGTATTTGTCCATCAAATTATGTGAAGTTAATGGATTAGGTTTTTGTTTTTTACGTCGCTTTTTCTCAAATTTTATGATTTATTCTAGTGTATTTTTAAATTAATAAATTTATAAAAGATCAGAGCTGTAGTCTTCGATATGTACTCAGTTGGCCATGGTTACTATTTCTTCTTTTGGTTGACGAATGTTGTCTAGCAAGAGCGCATAAAAACATATTCAAGTGTATATAATAATCATTTTCTCAACTTTAAACCAACATAACTTCCCAACCTAAATACAAATATTAATACGATTAATATTCCGATCCAAAGGCCCTTGTCGTCTTGGGAATATCCTAAATTCTCTAACACTGCTGTGCCTGCGATCTTACATTGACCAGATAAACTTGATTCATATAAGCAGTGACAATTTGAATCGCAGTCAAATATACGTTGTTCAAACTCGTTAAACATCATTCCTTGAAAAACGTATCTTTGGTAATTAATCCAATAGAACGTGTAATACCAAAAGTCATTCAAAATTTTGCTACTAACCAAGAAGCCGCCAACAGACATCCATAATCCATTTGCGAATGCGGTCAAGGCCAAAGATACAACAAAATTGGGGAAAACAGAGGCAATGAACACCGTCATCGATTCAGCGGCAAGTAAATCAAGAAATAACCACATAACATAATACCCAAACCCTTGTGAACTATCATGGAAGTGGCACATAAAGTAGGTCACAATACTGAATAACAAACTAATTATGAATAAAAATGGTATACCAATAATGAAATTTGATAAAACAAATGAAAAAGGCCCATAATCACCATTCATCTTTTCCTTCTTATAACTAGAATAGTCCTCAATAAAAGATGGAATGTATGCAACCGACATAAATGACATAAATGCACCTGAAAAGAAAATTGCATTGGTAAAAGGTTGGATATTATCTTGATTATTATCGAGTCTTAGCCAAACTGTCCCCATTAAGATGGCTAGACCTAAGTACATAATAATCCTTACATAGTACGCCAAAATGTCTCGTCTCGATTTTATTAGCAATCTTTGTAACAAAATACCAGTACGGATACCTTCTCTAACAAGAATATTTTTGAATCTAATGCATGGTAATAAATACTCATTTTCATACATCTGAGAAGATTTTTCTAATTGAAGGTTGGTGTAATTTTCATCCACTTGGAGTGCCTTATGACGTTCTTCTACTTTACGCCATTTGTTAACTAAATCTTGTACAATCATCTCTTTGTCGCCTATAGTTGACTCTTCATCACTAGTGAGATTATTTGAAAAATCCGTGTTAATAAGATCTAAAATGTATTCCGAAGGATTATGATATTGAGGAATTCCGTAATGAATGGATTCAAAATATGCTGGAATTTCTGAAACTTTGTTGTTATAGATAGTTTTACCTTTCGACAAAAACAATACTTTGTCAAATAATTGAAACGTAGATGTAGAAGGTTGATGAATTGATGCGATTACAATTATCTTTTCGCTGACTGCAATCTTTTTCAAAGTGTTAATAACCTCTCTTGAAGCTACTGAATCTAAGCCTGATGTAGGCTCATCCAAAAATAATATTTGGGGTTTGCTTAATACTTGAGATGCAATGCTTGTTCTTCTTTTTTGACCACCCGAAATCCCTTTCAGCAAAGGTGTTCCAATTTTCAAATTTTTTTGATTCTCTAAACCCAAAAGAAGAATGATCTCGTCCACTAAATCGCCTCTGAATCGCTTCGGAATATTTGCAAACTTAGCACTGAATTCGATTGTCTCCTTAACTGTTAAAGAACCAATTAGCGAATCTTCTTGCTCCACGTAGTTCGAAACTTCCTTAAGTTCTGCCAGTGTAGCGACCTCTTTGTTGATTAAGATTTCTCCTGTTTGCTTTGACGACTTGGGATTGCTTCTATTCGATAACCTATTTAATAAGGTAGTCTTCCCCGAACCTGATGGGCCCATAAGAGCCATGATTTCCCCAGGTTTCATCAGTCCGCTCACGTTATCCAACAAGCATACTTCTTCTTCATTCCTTTTTGCAGGAAGATACAACGAAATTTCCGACCATTCAAAAGAACTGACCTTCATTGGGTTACTTATAGATATCATGATCTACTTATGTGATGATATCTCTAGTTTGTTGCAACTTTTTAGATTTTTCAAACATAGGCATCAAACTTATACCTTTTCTTACGGCCGTAAGATATTTTTCATAGCTAGGTCATCGAAGTAAAATCTACGGTCACCGAAAAGCTCTATTAGTTTATTAATAATCGATTTGAATCATCTGCCCATGGTATAGAACTACTGTATTGTATTATACTATGAGTCTAATCCTTATATTATCAATTTAATGTGTAAATTGTAGAACCGTCTCGCTTAAAACTCGCTTACTGTTCTCACGTTTCTCTACTCTCAATTCTATGGAAACTATCTTCTCTTCAATCAGATAATAGAATATTATAATTCATAAACATGCTACTTAGGCCTACATCTCTATTCGCCAGTTTGAAAAGTTTCCCTCGTGTGAGTAAACCTAGTAGCTCGCTTGGTTTTAAGAATTATTCAACAAAATCAAATATTCATTACGATGGAACTCAATCGTCTTACGCAAGCAATTCTGCTTCTTATTTAGGGGATGCGTTAGCTACCGATGGATCTATTGAGACTGTTGATCTTGTTTATGACAAGCACTCCCCTCAAGAGGAACCATCAGTTACTAGATCCCCATTAATCATATTGCATGGATTATTCGGATCCAAAATTAATAATAGAACAGTAGCAAAGAAATTGGCCACAAGACTTGAAAGAGACGTTTATTGTTTGGATTTGCGTAACTTCGGACAATCTCCCCATATAAATAGGTTGGATTATCCTTCTTTATCTGCTGATGTTGAGAATTTCATTGAACAAGCCAAGTTCCCAGAAAGTGCTAAGCCTATTATAATAGGGCATTCTATGGGAGCTAAAACGGCCATGGCGTTGGCCTTACGTCGTCCCGACTTGCCGAAGATGGTTGTCTCGGTAGATAATGCTCCCGTTGATTTGACGATGAATTCAGTTTCATCATTCACTAAATACGTTAGACAATTAAGAATTGCATTGGAACAATATAAATATACTAACATAAAGGATGTGGATGCACAATTAGCTAAGATTGAACCTTCTATGGAGATCCGTCAATTTTTAATTACCAATCTTCATAGAGGTAAAGCTAATGACGTTATCACATCAAGAGTTCCATTAGAGACTATAAATAAAGCCATTACTGGAGGGTATATTTCTGGCTGGCCTTACGATCTGAATATTTCTAGATGGTCAAAAGGGCCATTGTTGGTTGTAAGAGGAACTCAATCATCCTATGTTCCTGACGAGATCATTCCTGATATTGGAAAATATTTCCCTAATTTCGATGTTAGAGACGTTGATTCCGGTCACTGGGTGATCAGTGAAAAGCCAACAGAATTTATGGAAATATTAGTCGATTTTATTGAAAAGAACGAAGACGGGGAGTTCTGATATGTACGTTATATATCTATAAATCACTGACTTTTACACGTCCATTACCAACAAAATCGTCGTAAACATCAAACTTTCTTTGATAATGTACTGGTATTCCATCTCTAACTTTAGGCAACAAATCCTTATCTAAAGTAGCGAATAAAATCTCTTCCTCTTCTCCTGCTTCAGCTATAATTGCACCGTATGGATCTACCACTAACGAATGTCCATATGCTTGGTATCCATCACCACCAACATCCCGGGCAGGGCTACATAAAATACTGAACATTTCATTGTCCACTGCCCTAGCCTTTGCCAATAAATGCCAGTGTAAAGGCCCTGTGGTTGTATTAAATGCACCTGGGTAGAACATAGCAAAAGAATTATAAGGATTACGGGATGCAATCATGGCTAACTCGGGGAATCTAATATCATAGCAAATTCCTAAACCTACATTACCAAATTCACCTAATTTGAAAACTGTGGCCTTATCTCCAGCACTTAAAGTTACCAGTTCTTTAAAGGTAATTCCTCCAGGGATATCAATATCAAATAAGTGAACTTTACGGTGCTTGGCAATGACTTTGCCCTCTGGTGAAAATGTCAATGACGTATTAAAAATCTTATCATTCTCTTGATCCAACTCTGGAATAGAACCTCCAACGATAAAAATGCCATGCTTTTTTGCCAATGACGACAACAAACTAGTAGTTTCACCGGATGGTATCAATTCAGCATAATTTCGAAACTGATCAACAGCGTATGGTGAGTTAAAACATTCTGGTAAGACTACTAAATGTAATTTTCCTGCCTTACTGGTCTTAACTGCTGAGTCAATAAATTTGGTTACCTTTGATAAATTTGCTGCTTTGTCAGCCCCTGCATTCAATTGGATAAGGGCTATATTCAACGAATGGGTTAATGGTGATTTTAACACAGAATTACTCATATTATAGTGGCAATTGAACGATCTACAAGTTATTATTAATCTTGAAAGTCAACCCCTTTTGTAGGGCACTTTCTTTTGAAGTCGCGATACTTGTTGCACAATAATAAATTAAACGTAGACATCTATATACACAATACTATTAGTTACTAAGATCAAAGTTACCTACTATACTGCTGGTTTTTCTGATTTTTCTAACTTCCGACGTTGTGCATTCTCTTTAGCTTGCTTTAAAATAAAAATTAAAGAAAGGATAACGCCACAACCTGCCAAACCCATTCCCATGTAGAATGCTACTCTAAAGCCATGAATATCCGTCTCCAATGAATCTGGAAGGCTCCTGGTTTGGTAATATTCGACGGTTCCAGCGAACCCTAAACCAATGGAAATGGCATAATTTTGAAATGTTGCGACTAATGATGCGGCTATACCTTGTTGAGCTTTTGGAAGACTATTTGACAAGATAACAGTTGCAGCTGGAAAACTCATATCCATGCCAAAACTCTGAATTATCAAAGAAAAGAATTTCTGAGTCCAATAGATTTGTCCAACCGGTCTTGTACCCATTAAAACTATTCCAACAAAGAAGAACAACATGGCAAAATGCATAACGATTGACAGAGGAAGTTTTTGTAATAAAACTGCAGTCAAAGCAGCAGCGACATATCCAACAATAGCTGCGGGAACAAAATGGACACCACCGATTATTGCTGTCTGACCATCCACGAACTCGTTCCATTGAAAGGTATAATAGAGCCAGACCCCAAAACACGACCATCCCGCAGCTATGCAACCTAAGACGAAGCCAGTTTCACCTTTTAATGCTGCAGATGGTACCAATGGGTCTTTAACTTTACGTTCTGCCACAAAAAATAAGCCTATCAGTATAAATCCGACAATCAATAAGACGTACACATATGGCTTGTCCCACCCAACATTAGGCCCCTGATTCCAGGCAAAATTGATTAAAACGAGTCCAGATACGCCAAAGAAAGATCCGAGCCAATCGAACGAATCTTCCTCCCTTTCAGGATCAAAGTTACCAATATTTTCTGGAATTGCAAAGTAACCAACTACTAGAATTATAGCACATGCTATGGCCATCAAAAAGTAGCCTAGAAACACACCAGGAAGAGCCATAGTATCTACCAACTGAGCAACTATTCCACTGAAAAGTGCACCTAACATAAACCCTGTAGGTGCCACACTTCCATACAAACACATGCAGAGGTCCTTTCTAAAACCCTTTGGGTAATAATGCCCAATTAATGCCATAGCATTCGGCATAGATAATGCAGGGCCCATCCCTTGCAATGCTCTAGCAACATCGAAAAAAATCTGAGAGTTTGTAAACCCGGAAAATCCGACTACTAAAGACCATAATGCAAACCAAGCAAATCCTATCAAATACATCCTCTTATAACCATACATATCTCCCAACCTTCCCGCAATCAAGATAAATGTACCCACCGTAAGCGAATAAGATGCCGTGAACCATGACTTTTCTCCATTCAGATCTTCAACCCCAAATTGTTCTGCAATAGGTGTAGAAGGGTTAGTTGTCTGCGCTACCCCTGCTTGGGTTAACATTTGTTGTAATGCCACACAAAGCAAGAAGAGTATTTCTCTTCCCACTGATATCTCTTCTGGTGGTGGGGTTGGTTTAAGAATATTTAATGATGACTTCATTTCCAGGATATCATCCTCTTCAATATAGTTTGAGTCTTGTGATACATCATCTCTATTAGAAGCTTCTATGTTATCTCTACTTGAACTTTCCATAATGCCTATGGTGTATCCAACGCATTTTAAAATGTAAAGTATTAGCCATATATATATGTATTTAATTTGATTAAAAAGATATCAATATATCGGATCGAGTTTTCCATATATTTCCGAGGATGCATAATTTATTAAGAGCAAGATTATCGCGGAAATAAGAAAACCATACTTCAGCCTTACCTCCCCCTCATCGAAACGCGTTAACGGAAAAGTAACTTCTATCAATTGAAATAATATATTCTATATTAAGTAAATAAACTATGATCCTATGTAACAAGGCCGGACATAACTGAAAATTAATTTTCTGTGTCCATGTTATACATTTACTACCAGCTTTTCTGGGAACTTTGTCGTCTCCTTTAACCACTTTAAATGAGGAAGGAAAACTTGGTCGCATCTTTGTCTTTCGAGCTCTTCTTCGGAAGAAACATAATGCAAGTACTTCCCCATGTACTCTTTATTTTTGTAAATGTTTTCGCCATCAATGGCCTTTCCCGTGGTTGGGTCATAATAGTTTGGGCACATTCCTTGCGTGAAGAACTGCAATACTCTCAAATCGAAATCGTACCCAACATTATCGTTAATGGCACTATACATACGGATGTGTTCTCCCAGCTGTTCATAGATCAAGTCATGGTTATCAACTAACCAGTTAGGATAATATTTTGGATAGGATAAATGATTAAATACAACATCGAGATTATCTTTCATTACGGCCGAACCAACTGGATCGTAGTGGCTCAAGGCTTTGGACGCGAATTTATTATTATCCGCTTTCGAAAAATACCCCGTAAATTGGAACTGCTTTAACGTTTGGAACCAGGGTTCATTCATAACGTGAGCTGCAGCGATAAACGTTTCTTTATCGCCTTCTCCTGCAGACCCTTGGGTTAATAACGGATAATAGTAGTTTGGTCCGAATACATTATAGTACAAGCAAAGAAGCAATGTTCTCAAATGAGAAGTCTTGTTAATCACAAACATACCAGTTTCAGAAGTTGGATTAGGTATGGTACCTTCGAAATCGTGGAACGGAGAATTCTCGAAGTTGTACTCAGATAAGGGCTTGACACCAGATAAGCCATCGCGTTCCGCTTGTTTCTTGTCATAGTCCGAATACCTAACTTTGTTTTCTTTGACCTTCACCCCGGCAATCTCGTAGAACTTTGGGTTGGTGGTACGGCCCCATGCATCCGGCCATAAAATCAAATTCTTTTCTTTATACAAGTCACTTTCAAATATATAATCGACATTTCTAGCTGGGAAATTATCGGAGTCCACATACATGACATTTTCAAATTTGGAACTCAATATTGCCAACATTTTGAGTTGGTATCCACCAAGATCGAATCTTTCCTTCAAGTTGGCAGATAAAGATGAATCAAAGAGATTACAGTGTGCATTATAACGTGGCAATAGTTCTTCACAAAATTCTTTTTCATAATTATCCTCAGCAGCAATAAACAACTCAATCGGCATTTTAGACCCTGTCGCCCTGATCTGCTTTATAACAAGGTACGACAACCAATTAAATCTTTCACCACCAACCAACACGTATCCCGACGATCCCTCGTAAGTCCCCCATTCTGGATCGGACTTCAATATATTACCAAAGGTGGAAATCCCGTAGTTCTCTATAAGCTTGTTCATATGAATGTCCACGTATCTCGAATGAGAATCCTTCAATTCTTGATAAGTCGAATCTGGAATATCCAACACGTTCTCTAATAACGACTTCGAGAAAAGAAAGTCGTCATTCTCTGCTTTTATTTCCGGTGCCTTTTCTGTCTTGTACATACCTTTAATCGATGGTGATTTTGGCATGTATGCTTCCAAGCCGTTAAAGAAGGCTGTGTAATCTCTGATAGACTTCAAATTCGCTTTGTCCTCTCCAACTTCTCCCTTACCTCCAGGTGGGTCTGCAGCAGGTACAACCCTAGAACTAGCATCTCCATTTACCAATGGCTTTGGCGATGACCGATAAAAAAAGTGCAAAATAAGCAAGCAAAATATCATGCCTACCAAAAGACGCGTCGCTTGGCGTCCAAGCAATCTTTTAGGTATCATTTTATATAATTAATATGCCTAAGTCCAGCTATATGTTTATAAGCGCTTTAAACGGTTTTCGATCTTCTTTTACGTGATACTGCCGTAGTTGCTTCTTTCGATACTGACCGTTTTGTGGCATTTTTCACTCGTCGGCAAATCCGGGGATAAATCCATACATTTTTCTAACATCCATACATCAAATTAATTCCGGTTACGGCTAATTCTTTTTCCTAAGTATCAAAAAAAATTTACTCCACAAGTACTATGGAAATTGTCGGTATAAATAGGACAGAAAGATAGGATCTAATAGGATATACTATAGAAGAGTAAAATCAGATAAAATGGCTGACAACTCACCAATTTTAGACAAGTCGAATTTTGAGGAATTAAGGACCAAAACATTTACATTCAGACTCTTTGGGCTTAATATTGGCCACTCTAAATCGCCATTATTGCAAAACTATTTGTTTGAAAGATTAGGATTAAGCTGGAGGTATGAATTGTATGAGAGCTCAGATATCGATGCGTTTAAGAAGGTGTTACAAGGCGAAGACTGCATTGGGTCAGCTGTGACTATGCCAAACAAGGTGGTGATGGCAGAGCATGTTGATTTCGTTGACAGCGATGCCAAGGCAGTTGGGGCTATTAATACGATCTACACCAGGAAGGAAAAGGACACCGGCAAGACGTTATATATCGGTACGAACACTGACACATACGGAATTCGTGATTCGTTTTTATACAATGCACCAGAAGTGGTGAAGAAATCGAAAGGAAGCAATAAGCCAGGTTTGGTGTATGGCGGAGGTGGAGCATGCCGTTCAGCCGTGTATGCGTTAAACGAATTCTTGGGCTGTTCGAAGGTGTATGTGATAAACAGATTTGCTGACGAAGTGGAAGCGGTCAGGGAAGGAATGGTCAAAGGGGGTTTCAAAGGAGAAATCATCCACGTTTCCACCCCTGAACAAGCTGCTGCTTTAGAGAAACCAAGCTTAATTGTCTGCACTGTACCTGATTTTGCACCTCTGACTGAGGAAGAGAAAACGGCTAGAGCCACCTTGGAAGTATTCATTGGCTCCCAAGAGAGAGGAGCTGTTTTGGAAATGTGCTACCACCCTAAACCACTCACTAGATTATATAATGAATTCAAGGCCTCCAATTGGCAGGTTATTGGTGGTATGGAAGCTATGATTTATCAGGGCTTCGCACAACAATCCTTATGGACTGGTTACAGCTTGAACGAAATGCCTGTCAAAGACGTCATTGAGTATGTTTATAAGAATGCAAATAACTAAGTATATATGTATATATATATAGATTCCTTATTTAATAGTAAAACTATTCCTTTCCATTCTAGAAATGATGGAAATGCTTTTTCTTTGAAATTCCGCATAACTGTTGCACCAGTGTTCCCATTCAGGTAGTGATTACGTTTAGCCTGAATCACGCTATTTAAACTTGCTTTATTAGAACTTCCGACTATATATATCGGTATATCGGACTTAGATGCAATATATTGTTATAAAAAGATATATAATACTTTAATAACCTAATCATTATCGATAACGATTAATCGAGTCAGTAAGTTGCTCACAGAAAATAAATTTAGAAATTTTACTATCAAGCTCGTAAGGTTTTATTCATTATTATGTTCAAGTATAAGTGCAAGTCACCATTGGAGCTTTCAAGTATTATGACGAAAAGACTGATGCATACACAAAAATTAGCTGACCTTCCTAAGACTAGTAGCTTTACTAAATATATAAGTCCTGATGGCAGAATACCAAAACCCGAAGATGCTGTGGCAAATAAGGATAATATCATACATGTGCCAAGAGTGTTACAAAAGGGAGGGTTTTCATGGTCTCTTCCAGAAGAAAGGGCTAAATATAGGTATTTGACATCGAGCGACAAAGCGTTGAATGATTTGGGAATAGATTCTAAGGAGGTTGAAAATCCCGAATACCAAAAATTGGTCACTGGTGAGTTTTACCTTGAAAATGAAGACTTCCAGAAGAAAGGATATCCATTTCCATATTCGCAAGCATATGCTGGATGGCAATTTGGCCAATTTGCAGGTCAATTAGGAGATGGAAGGGTTGTGAATTTGTTTGAAGTTCCTAAGAACGTCCCAGATAAGAACAACAGAAATAAATATGAATTGCAATTGAAAGGGGCAGGCATGACTCCTTATTCTAGGTTCGCCGACGGTAAAGCGGTCATAAGATCTTCTATCCGGGAATATATTATATCTGAGCATTTGAATGCTGTGGGTATTCCGACCACAAGAGCTCTTTCCCTATCGTATCTACCTGAGACCTTTGCACAACGTCATAGAGCTGAAAAATGTGCAATTGTTTCAAGGTTTGCAGAACTGTGGGTAAGATTAGGCACATTTGACCTTTATAGATGGAGAAGTGATAGAGATGGTATTAGGGAATTATCCGATTACGTTATAAATGAATTATTCACAATAGATGGAGAAAAATTTGGTTTCTTGAATAAGGTTTTATCGGAAAGAGATGATTTTTTTGACAGTAGTAAAGAAACTATAGGAGAACTTACAGACTATGATAAGATGTATTTGGAGACTATTGTTAGAAATGCATCTACCACTGCTATATGGCAATCTTACGGCTTTTTGAACGGTGTTTTGAATACTGATAATACATCAGTCCTTGGTCTCTCTATTGACTTTGGTCCTTTTTCTATAATGGATAAATACGATCCAAACTTTACCCCAAATTCTGAAGACCATGAACTTAGGTATAGTTATCGTAACACTCCTACTGCGATTTGGTGGAATTTAACTAGAATGGGTGAAAATCTTGCAGAGTTGATTGGAGCTGGATCTGAAATATTGAATGACCAATTTTTTAAGGAAAACGGTATCAAAAAGGAATGGGAAGATAGAATTATTACTAGAGCCACGAAATTGATTGAAGCTGGCGGTGAACTTTATCAGTATGCATTCATTAAGAAGTATGTTGAAACTATTTTTAACAGGTTGGGATTAGAATCGTCTTTGATCAACGTCAAAGATCCAGAAGTCAATCATAAAGAGTTAATAGATCCTATGTTAGATATGTTGCATAAGGTGCAATGTGATTTTAACAAGTTTTTCCTTATATTACAAAGCTCTAACTTAGAAAGCGGTTATGATCCAAAACAAATTGCAGAATCAATCCTTTTGCCTGGCCATAATGCCCTGGAAAGTAAATATTCAACCGAAGAATTGATTGATGAGATTTGTAATTGGTTAAAGATTTACGATGGCTATTTATCAAAATCAGGAAATGCCAAACGGAAATCGATTAGCAAGTACTATAACCCACTATTTTTACCACGTAATTGGATTTTGAATCAAGTCATTGAATTTACGGAAGAGCATAATGCCGAAGACTTATCGTATTTGAAAAAACTTGAAAAGATGTGCTTCAATCCATATGATAAATCAAAATGGGGAAATGAATTGAAAGAGCTAGAGCAAGAATGGTTGTTACAAAGTGATATAGGTACCGATTATTCAATGCTACAATGTAGCTGTTCCAGTTAGAACTAATATAATTGTATATGCTAATAAACGGAATTATTACAAAAAAGCATTAATAAAAGCGATTTTATTATTATTATTTCACAATACTTATAATTTTAAAACTAAAAATTAGAACTAATACTTTATATAGAACTTAACACGTAAATGCACATCATTTTATTCAGCTTAACCACGGAAGGCGCTTTGAGCATCCTTGTAACCCTTGTGGAAAGCTTCCTTGGCTTGTTCTTGAACTGGCTCATCTAAAGAAGCAATCTTCGAATCAAGCTTGTCATTACCAGTGCTGAAACCACCGAGACCAGAACCGGAACCGGAACCTGACCCAGCACTCTTACCTTGTTGACCGTAGGAGTCAGTGTTGGAAGATCCGTGCTTGGATGCACCATATCCTGCAGCACCACCAAGACCAGCACCGGTGGCACCAGCAGCAGCTTCCTTACCGTGGGAGCCGGAGCTGTGGGTGTTAGAGCCATAGGCATCACTACCTGAAGAGCCATAAGCATCCCTACCGGATGAACCATGAGTTCCTGAAGCACCGTGGGAACCAGTAACACCAGAGGTACCAGAAGAACCGTAAGCGTCTCTACCTGAAGAGCCTTGGCCACTAGAACCGTAAGCATCTCTACCGGAAGTGGTACCAGAAGTACCAGCACCAGAGGAGCCGTAAGCGTCTCTTCCAGAAGTAGTACCAGATGTACCAGCACCGGAAGAGCCGTAAGCATCTCTACCTGAAGTGGTACCAGATGCACCGTGGGAACCAGAGGAACCGTAAGCATCCCTTCCTGAAGAACCTTGACCACTAGAACCGTACGAATCAGTGTTAGAAGAACCATGCTTAGAAGCACCATATCCTGCGGCACCACCGAGACCGGCAGCACCAGCAGCACCAGCAGCAGCTTCCTTTACATGAGACCCAGATCCTGAACCTTGAGCAGAGGAACCGTAAGCATCTCTACCAGAACCATGGCCACTAGAACCGTGGGTATTAGAAGAACCGTAGGCATCGTTACCAGAAGAGCCGTAAGCATCTCTACCTGAAGAAGTACCAGAAGTACCAGCACCAGAAGAGCCATAAGCATCTCTTCCAGAAGTAGTACCAGAGGTACCAGCACCAGAGGAGCCGTAGGCATCTCTACCTGAAGAGCCTTGGCCACTAGAACCGTAAGCATCTCTACCGGAAGTAGTACCAGAAGTACCAGCACCAGAAGAACCGTAGGCATCTCTTCCTGAAGAACCTTGGCCACTAGAACCGTAAGTGTCACTTCCTGAAGTTCCCTGAGCTCCAGAAGAGCCTTGGCCACTAGAACCGTATGCATCCTTACCAGAGGAACCATGAGAAGCACCATAAGCACCTGCACCTGCACCTGCTGCACCTACACCTGCTGTACCTGCTGCTGCTTCCTTACCGTGGCCTGAACTACCTGCGGCTCCTGAGGAGCCAGCAGCATCACCAGATTTGCCTCCAGCAAACTTGCTCCCAATACCACCTTCGGTGCCGGATAAGTTTTCACGGCCGAGTACTTGACCTCCCTTCTTATCAGCTTGGTCAGCGTATCCAGCAATTGTGTCTTTGTCTAAGTTACTAGAAAGATTGTCTTTACCGATAGCCTTACCACCTTGCTTGTCGTAGTTTTCAATATCCTTCTTATTGAACTTATTTTGAATCTTATCTGCGAATCCCATATTAATTGAGTTGTATTAAATTAAATATATTAAAAAAGTGAATTATAATATATATGTGATTTTTTTCTTTTTCCATTCTGACAGCTAGGATTCTCCGTTGTTATATAGACTTCAAGTCTTCGTCTACTTTATTGCTGAAGGTATGATCTTAATTGCTACGACTCCAACGTGAAATTATAAATGGTTGCGAAATGCATAAGGGCTCATAGCAATAATAAAAGCGAACAATGTGGATACAATAGCCACCACCGTGCGTTCACTTGCTTTTTTAAAAATAATGTATGTGGCTATGGACCGATGAATACGTGTAGTCACAGAATCGTAAGTCGGAATTTCGTCATAGGTCAAGGGGATGAGATGTGCAATTAATGTTGCAAGATGCAGACAGAACATCATGGAATAAATCTAACGTTCTACGATGCTCCTACATGATGTAATATGACGAGATAAGATCAATTGAGTGTCGAGTACGTGAACAAGCCATAAACGCAGTTTTGGCTTGTTATTATGTGTTGTTCCAACTAGACAATAAAGTGTACTAGGATGGAGAAAAGGAGTGACGCCGGCGAAGGGGAGAAATTCGATGAGCAAGGGCCACCGTGGCGAAGAGCATGAAGAGGTCAATTGGGGTCAATTGGTCTCGGAAGGTATTAATAAAGACATTTTAGAGCAATTGGTATCTTAGGAGGTCAATTGAGGTCAATTGGGAACGTAGGACTTAGTTAAGATCGATTGACATGCTCGGGTTCAATGGATGTGCGTTAGGTCCCTACCCGGTATCATTTAGCCTTACATAGAAGTCAATTGGTCTTTGACCAACTCAATTGGTGTCAATTGGTATGCTACAAACTCAATTGATGTCAATGGTGGGCCAATTGGGTCGTACAGGCTTGAGATGGTACAATTCCAGGTCAATGCTTATAAAAAAATTTTGAGGGATGTGAAATTAGGTCAGCATTCTGCAAAACGTTCGGTGCTGAAATCTAGCATTTCATTCGTGTAGCTGGACAACCAGCTGGATTCTTGCAAGGACACGTATTCTTGGGACATTCGGTCGGAATGGTCTCGGTTACCATCGAGAAGATGTGGAAGGCGATGATATTCATTAGAGCTGATTCGGGTCAATTGATTAGGTATGTACTTCGGTTAGCTCAACACATTAGATACGTTATTGGTATTAATGTCAGATTAACCTAGCAAAACTACTGGCATTAGAAATAAAAATCGTACAATCAACTACCTATTTTTCAAAATCAACAGGAACTTTTATATGGACAGTATCTCCATTAGAAAGGCTGATGCTGATTTTCAAATAGTAAAACCGGCCTATATAACAAGATTGAAAACTAGGAACTAAGTTAAATGCATCGAATGCATTATTATTTTTGAAGGTTCCTATTACTTTAAGATGGGCAGTCACAATATCCATCAATAAGTCAAACTTACATTTATACACCAATTGGGTATCGTCGTGACCAGCAGAGTCACTATCTTGATACGTCCAATTCAAGTTCGACAAGTTCTTCGAATCAACACTTTCTGGCTCTTCACCAGAGATTTTATATTGCAACTGCTCCAACTGTAAATTCATATGTTTTTCCTTGAGGGAAGAAAGGCAATTAATATCTTTTACTAACAGGTTCTCAAGTTTAAAAACGTCTGGTGGCAATTGCTGAAATATTTTATGTATTTCCAGCCGATAACATTTAAATTGTGACTTGACAATAGATGAAAAATCATCCAGATCACGTAAACCACGATCCTTCAAAGCACTTTCAGTATTCACTTCGTTCTTAAATAATAAATCATGAGTAATTTCTATTGGTATAGGGTAGTTATCAGATTTGATCGATAAAACTACTAAATCACTTTGGATAGATTTTATTGTGGGAAGTTTTTTCTTCTTTCCAAATAATAATTGAGGAATACGGAATGTCAATTCAATTGGAACCTTTAGATTCCAAGTATCTAGGTCCGATTGACCTACATCGATGCCCCTTCGAAATTCTACTGGTGTAATATATTTTAAGATGTATTCCAATTTGGGAGTTGAAACCTGCAACGTACCGATAGGAGTTATCGATCCTCTAATTGACCTTTTTGTGTATGGTGAAACAAGATTGTAGTTTTGCTCATTAAATTGATCGATTACATCTCTTTTACATTCAGCTCCACTTGTGGAATGATATAATTGATTGAATTTGACTTGATCACTAGAGGCTTGGCTCGATAATTTATTGACTAATTCAATTGCATTGTCCATTTTATTGGCCTCAATTGACTGTATTAATTCATGGCCAGTTTTAATTTTCTCTTTACTTCGATGTATCAAGTTGTTGTAAAGTACTTGACTTCCTTTCCTTTTTATTGCCTTTTGATCTGGGGTCAAATATCTTACTTGTGGTACAATCCTAAGAAATCTATTAGTTTCTTTCAAAATGACATATTCATCTCCCTTTGAGTTGATAAGAACAGGATCATTTCTTTTAGATAGGTTAACATTATACTTCGAAGCTCTTCCGATAAATCTAGCCTGTACACCGTAGCTTATAGATGTATCGATAAAGGAAAGTGACTTGGTCTTAGAAGCGTCAGGTCTATAAGTTAAATTAGCATAATCCTGTGCCCGTGATTTTCCAAGAGTGGGTGGGATTTGAGTATGATCCAGTAGACTGTGTCCGCATTCTGAATCTAGTAAGTTTTCGGGGATTTTGAAAGTAAAGAACCGCTTGTATGTAACACCGGGAAGCAATTTTCGATCTGGAAATGCCATTTTTGTATCGTCATATGTATCTGTAATCAAAGGGCATTCGTATGCATTTGCATATTCAGTAATTAGCCTATTAATATGTGCGTGGTTCCACGAAGCGCTGAAATCAAACATTTGCAAGAATTTTTCAACCCTTGTTGGCTTCCTATCGTTTACATCTAAGGAATTCGCAACCGTAAGATTACCCTCAAATAATACGTAAAACATATCAAATGAAATAGGTTGATTAGATTCATTCGTTATAAGGACAAATCCATTTATTAGATCTCCCTGTTTATACTCATGAAGCAGCGGATCGATCAAAATCGGCTCTTTACCTAACTCACCCACTTCTTTCGTAAATTGAATTGATATTTTCACAGCATTTGAAACCTCCTTATTAGAATACGTTAAATTGGTAAGTTTGTGAACATTATCAAGAATTGTATCCTGCCACAGATTGGTACCTTCATCCGCAATTATTAATCTCTGAGAATTATCATTACTGTCTTCTGTTTCTCTCGTTGATGGGGAAGAAGACCCTTGCGCAACCGTGCTATTCGACCGCGCCGTGGACACACTTGACAACCGACTGGTAGAATGAATTGAAGAGTTTTCGTACGATGGAGGCTCTGTCAAACTTTCATCGGAAACATTGAAACTCTTATATATTGTGGTTGTATACATATGATACGAAGGTAGTATATTCCACACTGGCGCTTCATTAGTACTTTTGGTCAATTCTATATCTTCTTGACTAAAATAATTATGATTATCACCTGGTGGTGAAGAACTATCAACATCTATAATATGAGATTCATTAGGCGATAAGTCTTCTCTTGATCTCGATACCATTGAAATCTATATGTGGTTATATTGGATATTTATATATATATTTCAACTTATAGGAAATGAGAATGTATTTATTGTAACAAGAGTATATGATAAGAAGATATTTGGATATATTTATAGTACGAGTAAGCAGGTACGTTCTGACTTACATTATCGTATTTAGTTATCGTAATTGATTAGATTTGTAATCATGAGTCACTTAATTAATTTGACTGCGAAATCTAAATAAAATGTACTGTATGATATTCCAATGGATTCTTCACTATTCTACAGTAATTGGCACATGAATAGTCATATCCTCATTGTGTAAATGAAGAATGACACGCACGTAATACATCCTAACCAATTTACACGATTGAAAGCTGGGAAGTAAACAAAAGCTCCCAAATCTGTTGGATTTGATGGCTTTATCCAGATCTTTAATATACATCGAGTTTAGGTTAAGGTGTAGCTGCATAGCTCTTGTATGTTGGCCTTTTAACAGGCGAGAAGTATCCTTAGTAACGTTCGTATCTATCGATGTAGTAACATATGACGTCGATAGATAGCTTAAGCATTTTAAATCGGACATTGATTGAGGATCTGGGGTAAAACTGGGGATCAGTTTTCTGAGCTTATTTATCTCTTTAAGCAACATAAGAGCTGGTCTTATGAGCAAATCATCGAAGGTAAGATTGGTCTGTTTCAAGAACAAAAGATTGTGATCTATTTCTTGTGGGATTGAATAGTCGGTGGAATTAATTGATACAACCACTAACTCACAAGAAATCCGTTTAATTACAGGAAAAGGTTCAGTGTTCGAGTCGAAAACCAAATCAACTGGAATCTCTAGCGATTGTGGAATATGGCATAGATGTGGAGGATAGTACTTGAATTTGTACACTCTATTGTGCACATTGGCCGTCACTCTTCGATTCTTCAGTATAGCAGAAAATTCGTTACTCTCTGTATTAGTGAATTGAAGTTGATCTACATAGGAACCGATCTTGTATCTTGATTTTAAATATCGACCACTGGTCGAGGAAAGTTCCAGATCAACTTCATCAAGCAAAGATTTACACAAAGAATGTAGCTCATTATTACTGCCCTTCACAGGAAGACCCACCCTAGGTATTATTCTTACCGGCCTGCTAATATCTGCTAATATATAGTATTCGTTATTTTTATTGCATATCAATGCGCTTCGGATGCTATATCTTATTAGTGCAGGCATTAAATCATTGATATCCTCTCCACAGCTTGGTGGAGTTTGTAAATGCTTTCCCAAGTGATTTCCGCAAGCACACTCAAGCAAGCTCGAAGGTACCCTAAACGTGAAAAATCTCTTGTACTTGATCTGAGGCAATAATGTAGTTCCCATAGTTAAATAAGTTCCATCATCCGGATCAATGAGTGTCTCAGCACCATCGTAATTCAATGATGCCTTGAAATCTATCATTTGAAGAAATTTATCACATTTGCGATCTTTGCCATAAATTCCCTCGAAAAGAACATAATAGACATTTAATGGTATTGACTTGGAAGTTAAATTTTCAATAGTAATATACCCTCTTATCGTATCTCCTTGCTTATATTCTATTGTTTCATTGTTTAGTGCTGATTTACCTGTTGCTTCTATGTCATCTTTGGTGAAGAAAATATCTTGCTTTACCATATCTTGTAAAGAAGCTAGGGAATCCAAATTATCAAGCACTGTAACCGTATTCTCTGAGCATGAATTAAAAGACTGAACGGATATAGTAGGATCAAGGCATGCTGATGAATTATAAGCCGGTGGTTCATGATGAAATTGGTATACTTCGTCTCCAGGATTTAATTTTTTTTTAACTATGCCTTTATCCATATGATAAGAAGGCAAGATATTATAATTTGAATTATCCTGTCTATATCTCGATATTATATCTTCTCTTTCAGTTCCCTTTGAGAACATGATTGTTTGCTTTAACTAGAAGACTTTAGAAATAATTAATACTTTAGTATCGCTTACGGTACTCGAGGTTTCCAGTATGATGACAAGATCGAGACACATTTTCGCGGGGTTGAAACTGATATTTACGAAGAGATAATAAAATTAATTACTTCATTCAAAGACTTCTAAACACATTTATATATACATATTTATATTCTATCGTCTAACGACCGAATTTCTTCAATTCCCAGTATCTTAACCATGGAAAAACGATCCCACTAAGGCCCATACATAACCACATTGCAATATCACCTCCGAACTCACCTCCACTTAATCTTGCTAAAGGACCGACCCAATAAACTTGGGCCATGCCAATAGCAGCACCTGCAGCACCGACAATGAATGCTGCAGTGGATGCTAGACCTCTACTCAATTTCTCATAATCATTCCAGATCTTGAAGTTGTAATATTGGTCATGCCTCGTTTCCTTAGATGTAATTAAGCTAGCACCCGAAGTTAAAGATTGCTGCAGATCATCGTCGGCAAACTCCCTTGTGTATAAATGAATAAACCTCTTTGACCTGAAAATCAAGTTCTCTTCAAGTAACATGACAAAATACATAGATATCCAGTAACCAACCATTGGTAAGAAATTCCCTAAAACAGTAGCCAACTTATTTCTTCCGACTAACGCACAAAGAAGGTATATTGCTGTTAATACAATAGCCCATATCCATCTTGGAACTCTGGAGAACCCAATACCTGCTAATTGGACGCCAAATGCTGCCGAATAAGTATTTATAATATTATTTGAGACCAAGGATAAGAATATTACCATGAGCAAAAATTTCCCTCCTGCTCCCCAAGGTTTAAAGGCTTCATTCAATAGACCTCCCATTCCGTAAACTTCATACACATCTCCCCATGGCTTGTATGATAATGCAACATTACCAATGAGTAACCCAAGAACACCAACAAAACTTGTTGGCACTAAAATACCGAAGAACGTAAGGCAATAAATTTGTACATCAGGGGTATTTTCTGGGAATAATATATAGTAATCGGAAGCAATAGAACCCCATGTTGCGGTAGTTGAGTATGCTAACGAAAAAAATGATAACCAGTTGCCTTTAACTGCATCGGACATGTTTCTGATATCTTCACCGTCGAGATTCGATAAAAGGTGAAATTTTTGAGAAGCAACAACGTACAACAATAAAAACGATACGTTTACGGGTATACTCAAAAACGTTTCAACTCTCAACAAGTGTTTAATGCCACCGATTGCAACGGATAAAGATATTATGGCCACAATAATAATACCGACAACAAGAGGTATCTTCCCGTCACTTACACTTTGCAATATTTGGCCTCCAACGACACTATTGACTACAGACCAACCCATAACCCCAATAATACTAACAAGACTGACTAATTTCACAAACCACCACCCAAATAAAAATCTAGCACTTACCATTTGACGACAACCTGATCTTGGGCCCATAAGTGAACAGTAAGCAGCGATACCGCATCCGATTGCTTGGCCAACCAAACTTGATACTAATGATTTTTCTAATCCTAATTCAAAAATTAATGGTCCCAATAAAAATGTAGACATAGAACTTAATCCACCACAGGCCGACAACCATAATCCAATAACAGATATAAATTGTTTGATTTTGTTTGTGGATCTTTCATATGGTTCGATTCTTTCTATACCTCTCGTCTCTATTCCCAAAGCATCTAATTTTTTAGATAATGTTTGGATAAAATTCCAAATTGATGACGACGAATTTTCTGATTCCTCTGTCGGAATTGTTTCCAACGCAACATCTTCCTTCAGGCTAGAAGTCTGTACCTTTTCTGAGTCCCTTTCCATATCTTTCGTCGTCATTATGGATATCAAGTATAAAAAAACTATAAAATCTAAACCCAATGACTCGTTCCCAGAACTTTTTTTTAACAGTTCTGCGGCTGAATCCTATTGACTCAGATATGACTCCAAATTCAGTACAAAAAATACATAAAACCCGTATCAATTTTTAAGTTCAAAGTATGTATGTAAAGCTATTATATATGTTCCATCATATTCCATCATATTCCTTGTAGTTAATCTTGAAATTTGAATTTACATTCTCCTACGTTTAAAAACCTGATTAACTGACTCTTATACTTTTGACATAAAAAATAAGAAAAAAAATTTAGTAACCCGACGCGGGGGTCGAACCCGCAACCTTTTGATCGCTTCTCTTTAAGAGTCAAACGCTCTACCGATTGAGCTAGCCAGGCTGCTAATCTTGAAAGGAATTACTACGAGTTTAATATAAATTCTTCATTCAGAATATAAACACCATTTAAAGCTTTAATCTACCTTTAACTACGAGCTGATTTCTAATACAAAATATTATTTGAAATTGCATTATATCCGTTGCTCGGTTATCCAGTTAAAAGTATAAAACTGTTTCTGGAAAATATGTGTTATTTTGCTACAATGCTCAAAAAGAGTCAATAATAGGAATTTGTAGTGTCCCGATGTAGCTCAACCAAACTACAAAACCTTAAATTGCGAAAATACCGAACTAAAAAATCACACATTACCTGCAGTTCCCATAATAGCCAAGATCATTATAGCCTCTTAAGCAATCCCTTAGATTGCATCATCAGGATCTGATGCAAGGTATCTTCTACCCAAGTAACGATAGGTGTGGTAACTAACAACACATGAAACATGTTTCGAGCATGTATCTAATGTCTTGCTATTACTGCCGTTATGGAAAAGCAATTCTCGCATTGTTTACGATGTCATATAACAATCCCGCTCCTAGCCAAAGCAAGTATATAATAAGGTGTCACAAACAACAATTACGCCTTTATCTAAGGCGCTGCAACGAGTGCTCACCAGTTATCAAGGGTCGGCTGGTAGTGCGAAACTAATGAACAGTACCTGCGCATCTTCATACATAGGTTTAGATAAGCTGATCGTATAGTTACCTACAGCGTAATTACAGTTTACGTCATTAGCACCATCGTTGCTAATCCATAGGCCTATCTATGTTGATCCCCTATCTCAAGGCCATCGTAATAAGGTGAAAACCTACAGATTTGCCTGGATCAGGAAATCGCACGGGGTTGTTTCTTACTAAAACATACACACACCCAGCGGTAAAATCGCCAGCAACCACCAAACTGCACCCCGTGTTATCAATTATATGTGCCACATAATAACACGCTGGTGGCTATGGACGATTCTACGCAGGTGAGTGTTAGAGGCTTTATCTTCAAGTTGTGGTGAACATTCCACTTCTACGGGTGCTTCGATACATAGATACTATTATCATGCACAACATAACCCGGTTGCTCCGACTTGTTAGTATGACTATCAGAATAATATGAATTGTATCTTCTTTAACTCAGATAATGTAGATAAGGTTGATTCATTTAGCTCATCATATAATATACATACAGATAAATCATCCACATATCTTCGTTCTAAATCCACTCGTGAATACTAATAAACAAGAGACTGCTCAAATATATATCTGAAAGTCTAGAATAAGAACATTATATGTAACCCGATGTAGACCTTGTAACCTAATACTCTAAAACAAGTCAACCACATAAGAAAACTTTACCTCGCCGGGTTAAGAAAACTTTTTCTGCCGGAAAACCGAGTGAGAAATTAGAAAATACACATGTCCGGGTAAACATTACCGCACAATCGGGTTATTGGAAGGGATGCAAGTTAATATAAATAACTGCATTATGTCCATAATTTCAAATTCTGATAGTGAACCCTATACTATTGCCTGTAAGCTGGGAAACATGATTCAGTATTTGGAACTCATAGAAAGCAAGGTTACTCTAGTGAGTAATTCTCTCTTACTTATCATCGTTGTCCCACTTTTATTGGTGGGTATAATGGACGCGATGACTTACATAGTAAGCGTCAGCTTAAACTACACATTGAAAAGTGCCGCAAGCGGTAAAAGTTCGAAACTGATGTTATTAGAAAACGATAAATACTTCAAGGCTTTGAAGGAGTTCAAGATCAAGTCGATCCACTGGTCGATCAAATTTTTTGAAGATAAGCAATTGGATATGGCCAGAAACTTTCATCAAATGTTCATTTCAAGATTAGTCAAGGTGCGGAAGGAGGATTGAGCTCATGAAGGCTACGTCCGTTTTAGTTCTATGTCGCAGGTCGGTAAATTGATTATTCTATCTTCACATATTTACTAGTACTATTTTATTAGTACACTTAATAGAGGTATACTGAGTATACTGTTATTTATTATTTGTTTTACTTATTTATTATTTATTTATTTATTTATTCCAAGTACTATTGGATTTAATTCTTGGTTTTCAATCAAACATTCGTTTAGTATAATTCAATGAAGTGTAGTACCGGGTGAAAACGGCCACTCTAGTAGTTTGATCTTTTTCCCGTATATATGCGCGGGACGCAAATTTGTGTAAAACTTTATCTGAGCCCTTTTACAACTTATTCTGTATGTAGAAATATTTTCATGTAGGAGCAGACAATAACATTTCTTTACAACAGAAAATCAGGTGGTGAGAGAATAATGGCCGTCACAGAGTCGAAACAACCCGAGGTAACCCACCTTACCAATGGATGTTACGTATTGGAAGGTCTGCATGAAACAAGCAACGGGTAAACTATAGGCTACGAACCTACTTTGTGGGGTGTAAGCGAACAAAAGGCGTAGGCGAATTATCTATACAAAAAGATTCTTGTGCGGTCTTGAAAAAGACCCTATTGTTAATAGATCAGGCGTGCGGCATGTGGTCCACTCCCCCAAATCCGCTCAATTTCATCTCATGAGGTGGCCGAGGTACTTTCTCGTAGTACTCGCAAGACGCGTCGCTTATGTGATAGTAGCTCCAAGTCCCAGCGAAGCACTAGTATTATAGGTCTATTTTCAAAGAGACAATAAATGTCAGCCTTAGTTGCGAATTGGGTTTGTAGTGCTTTAGGTTGCGATATGCAAAATGGCAACAAGCAAGCATGATATGTTGGAGTCAATTTTGTCGCCAGACATATGACTTCGTGGCCAAGTTGGCTAAGGCGTGAGACTGTTAATCTCAAGATCGTGAGTTCGACCCTCACCGAGGTCGTTTTTTTTTTATTTTTGACACAATATAGCACTGGCGCACGTCTTTTGTGATGCTTTTCTAGGTCAACTTATACCTTATACTCGACATTCATATATTCAGTATCTTATCATAACAAAATTTCATTCCTTATTATTATCTCACGCCGTCTCTGAATTACCTACGCTTTAACTACGCCTGCTTCTACTTCATCTAAATTCAGGTTTCATCTAAATTTAGGAGTAAAAACATCTACCCTTTTTTCGTATACGTAGCTAGCTGCAAATTCTTCGTTGTGTGCCGTGTGAACAATACGTCTCTTTCTTTTGGACTCTACTGACCTATAAATAAAACGTCTTGACTTATTATTCTCGTGTTGACCGTATGGGTGCAACATTCTCGTACATCATCACTCTTTTATTGTACTCTAGACTGTCATATGTAGTATTCAGCCATTAAGTTATAACCAAACACTACATAATAGTCCTAATTGAGCCTATCCTATCTTGAGGCATTGTCTATACTGTATATTGCTCCTGAAGACCAGAATAGAGGGCTTAGATATCGGGTGATGGTCGCATGGTTTTACTGATAATGAGTCTTGCTTACTTAATCAAGTCAACGATGCCCACGTTGGCTGCAATATTGATTTTTGACCTATAAAGAAATAGTATCGATCCTAATACGATTGCTGAACGACTATTGTCTATATTTATTGAGTAACGTGGCCAGCCATAATAGTTAAGTATTATTACGTTGTACCTTGCTCTCCTAGTCTCATAACTTATTTAAATATTAGCCATCGCCAGCATCTTAATTTGAAAATTAAATAGATTACATATTCCTTTCCCTTTCTTTAGTTGATTTTGAAGTAATTAAAATTATCATTCTTGGGATTAGCATCAACTCTCAAGTTAGATATTTATTCATACCAGTTACTTATTCAACTTAATTTCATTCGTTTTTAAAAGTCGTGTGCTTTAATTAGTACAGTTAAGATTATAATATGGGATTAGACAACATTATATCACCATTGTTACAGACCTCAAGGTCCAAAAGAAAGGCTATAGTATTTAGCATCCTTTTGTTATGGATTGTAATTATCAATTTATGGATACATAATTATAAACACCAACATGCATTTAAGACTGTTACAGGGTCTATTTACGATACAGTGAATAATTTGTCATTCAATAGTAACTACGATGCCGACAATAAAGAAAATCTCTTGGATGATGAAACCATTAAATATTTCATGAAAGCCAACGATATTAAAGATGTGAGATCTATCGATGCGCATTCCACCACTTACGACTTAATGTTGCGAAACCATGGCCTCAACAGTATGTTGAAGGACTTGCCATTCAATGAGAGATGTGACTTATATTTCAAGAATTTATTTACCACAGACATGAATTGGTATGTAGATCCTAATAAGGACTTTCACTTAGAAAACAGATATGAATACAGCTATGACCTGTTCAGGAATAACAAACTTAACGAGGTGAAAGAAGCATATGCTAAAGAAAATGGCATTGACGCTAAATTAGTTGAAGATAGTGCTGTTGAACATCGTGTGAAATTGAGGTATGATACTTTCTGGAAAAAGACTATGCAAACAGAACAGATGATGACAGACTATATTTCGCATGTCAGAATATTCAACAAGTGTTACTTAACATCCGATAATCAAAACGAAGCTTCACAAGCGAAGAAATTGGCAGCTGGACAAAGTAAGATGATTAAGTCTTTGAGCGAAAAAGATTTGATCAAAGATGGGAAAAGAAGATTTAAGCCTACGGCGAAAGAATCGTTATTAAACACTGATAGTTTTGAAGCGTGCACAGATTTGGAATCCAGAATATACAAATGGCTTTCATTTTCATTCCCCATTTATGAAAGATTCACAGGTGAAATTGTTTTAACACCACCTGATTTAAGCAAATATGTTTATCATCCTGAAGTTTTCAAACCTACTAATCAAAAAGTTCATGATGCTCGTGGTAAAGCAGGAAAAATCAAATCCAAGTTGACAAACAGCAAAGCATGCTTTTTGCAGAGATTTAAGAACAAAATGAACGGAAAAGGTATCGTATTATCGATAGGAGATAAGCATGTTAGTGATACTGTTAAATTGATTCATTTATTGAGAGCATTGAATAACAAGTTTCCAATTGAAATCGTGTACAATGGTGGTATCTCTGAAGCATCTAAGAGCCGTATTGTCACTGCTGCTAGACAAAGGTTCATCGATTTACCTAGTTCCTTTAAAAAGATAGCTCACCATTTACCAGACGATTACTTTGACGATTCGGATCATGGGTTACCAAAGCAAGAAGTTTGGTTCGTTAACGTTCAAAACGTTATCCATGATCATTACAAAGAGAAGTTTGATAAGTTTGCTAATAAATTCTTAGCAGCCTTGTTCAATTCATTTGAAGAGTACATACTACTCGATGCTGATACCGTATTACTCCAGACTCCAGATTATTTCTTCAATCTCATGGGTTATAAGAAGAGAGGAGCTTATTTTTATAAAGATAGAACCGCTCCCGAATTCAGGCCCCTGGGTGATACTAAATTCTTTGAGAAGATGACTCCATCAATTATTGATCACGCAATGTTCAATATTCCTATTGTTACGAGTCACACATTAGATTTGAGTTTCTTTGATGGTATGGGACATTTCATGGAAAGTGGGTTGGTGGTCATCGATAGAAACTTACATTTCAACTCCATTTTAATGATGATGCAATTGAACTTCATGAATCCAGTCACTTCAAGAGTTTATGGTGACAAAGAAATATTTTGGTTAGCATTCGCTATTAATGGGGACGAAGGTTTCGAATTTAATAGATACCATGCCGCCGCCATTGGTGTAGAGACTCCTATGGAAGATAGAGTCGGCTTGGAAGGTAAACCATTGAAATCAAAAGAAATATGCTCTGCTCATCCGGGTCATATCAACGGGGAAGACGGTAAGACCTTATTATGGTTCAATTCTGGTTTCCAATTCTGTGGTCAAGCACCCGAGGTAGATTACGAAAAAGAATTTAAGTTTCATACCCGTGTTAAATTCTTGAAAACTATAGAGGAAATGAAGATTTTCTTCCAGAATCCAATCATTCTTAAACACGCGATTGTTCCTCCCTTCAAAAACAAATTAGAAACATTATGTGAAAATACAGATGGAGAGCCAAAGGAGGCTTGGTTCATGGATAAAGGGTACTGCAATTCCTATTTATGGTGTAGTTATTCCCTTATTGGTGGTCGTACTGAGGACGGTGGTGACAATACGCAGGTCGGTAAATTTATCGAATTTGATCAAAAGTCGATAGATTTATTTTCATACTACGGTGATATTTGGGTTGGCAATGAATAGACTCAATTTTGTACCTCTCATCCTTATTTCTTCTAATTACCTGTTGTACTATAATATATGTAAACTAATTTTGCAATCGTCCTGACGTCAAGCGCGTTGTGGGTTTCCTAATTTGGAGAATATGATACAAGCGCTATCAAAGGTTGGGGTTAGCTCGAATAGGAAATTCTACCCGGATACTTATCAGTATATATATTAAGCAGTATCCCTTTATAAGTGAAACCAGATTTCAATTCCCCTATAACCACTCATAGCGACTTATAGTGACTTATAGTGACTTAGAACCACGACCGAGTATATTTTAATATAGGAAAAATGACAGCATCGTTTGAACAATTTTTGACGAACGATCCACTCAATACTTATGAAGACTTAGATAAGTATGAAAAAGAATGGAAGCCCAAAGTTGAAAATTACAGGAGACTTTTGGAGAAAGGCATTGTGCCCGAATACAAAATTAAGTTGCCAGGATCCATTGAATCATTGGCATCACAAGGTTTTAATCCCTTAAAGTATTTGCACGAAGCTAAACTTTTGAGTGATAAGGAGTTTGAAATCACTGATTCCACAGCATATGCATTAGTAGATAAAATAGCACTGGGTCAACTCAGTTCAGTGGATGTATTCAATGCGTTTGCTAAGAGAGCAGTAATCGCTCATCAATTCACCAACTGTGCGTTAGAGTTGTTCACCGAGGAAGGGTTGGAAAGGGCTAAATATTTGGATGACTATTTCAAGAAAAATGGCAAAACCATTGGTCCATTACACGGATTACCTGTATCCTTGAAGGAGCAGATGAGCTATAGGGGGAAAGTTACTCATGGTAGTTATGTTTCGAAAATTACTAATGTCACGGAAGAACATAGTGTTACCACACAAGTTTTAGAAAATTTGGGGGCTGTTTTCTACGTTAGAACGAACCAACCGCAAACATTGATGCATTTAGATTCCAATAACAACTTTATTGGCCTTTCTAGGAACCCATACAATTTGGGATTATCCCCGGGTGGGTCTTCTTCAGGTGAGGGTTCGATTGTAGGATTTGGTGGATCTCCATTAGGGGTGGGTACTGACATCGGTGGATCAATTCGAGCTCCCGCCGCATATTCTGGATGTCATGGTTTAAGACCTACTACTCGTAGACTTTCTACTCGTGGTGGTGTTTCGTGTAACTTGGGTCAAGAAAGTGTCCCTTCTGTTTCTGGGCCTATGTCGAGATCAATTGATGACATTGATTTGTACATGAAAACTTACATTAATCAGGGTAAGCCTTGGGAACTTGATGCCTGGTGCATCCCATTGCCATGGAAAGAGGTGCTGAAACCAGAACCAAAAGATCTTACTATTGGTGTTATGTACGACGATGGGTTAGTTAAAGTATCCCCTCCAATTCAAAGAGCCATGAAGCAAGTAATTTTGAATCTTGCGAATGCGGGAGCAAAGATTGTGGAATTCAAGCCAATTAGAACTGCAGAAGCTTATGACACTATTAATAAATTGTACAGTTGCGACGGAAACTACATGCAAAGGAAATTATTGGGAGATTCAGGTGAACCATTAACTAAATTAACAAAATGGTGCTTGAATTACGGTGATGGTGATAAAGTATATTCTGTACCTGAAAATCGTAAATTAAATGATATCAGAGATTCTTTAAGACAAGAATACACTACTTATCTTGTAGAAAACAAAATTGATTTCATTTTATGTCCTACCTATAATAATGTGGCACCACAGCCAGAATGTGTGTATAATTGGTCATACACTTCGTTGTTTAATTTATTGGATTTTCCAACTTTAGCATTCCAAACAGGAATGTTCCAAGATCCAAAGCTTGATACCTGGGATCCAGATCATCAAAACTACAAATATAGAAGTGATTTGGAGAAATTAGAATGTAATAATTACGATCCAGAAACTTTCAAGGGAGCTCCAATTGGTTTGCAACTAGCAGGTAAGAGATATTCTGACGAATCTGTTGTTGCTGCTGGGAAAACAATAATTGAAATTTTGGATGTCAATTTATATAATTTAGAACTATAATTAATATGTTCATGTTCATATTCTATAAACTTGTTTAATTGTAAATCTGTAAGTTGTTATTAATTGTGTCAAATATTGTATATGTTCTCTAATTATTGCAAAAATCCTCAATAATATTTAAACTCTTGGAAATATGCCAAAAGGTTCAACAAAAATCTGAAAAAAAATACGGATTAATTTAGAACAAGCGTATTTTATGACTTTACCATCGGTAATGCTAATAATTTACTATAAGAAAGGTCTAAGCATATAAATAAAGGACTGCAACAGTTGTAGCCATAATTATTGTTTTGGCGCACGAATTTTTTTGAGAAGCGAATATGAATATTAAATTGCCATTGAACACTTGCTGGATTTTGCCTTGAATATTCAAAGTTTATAGATTGCAATGGCAGGCTTCGATGAAGATGATCTAGCAGACTACGATAACTATTCCGGAGAAGAAGAATTCAATGAGGATAATCTAGATGATCAGGAATATGATAAATTATATGCATGCCTTCCTCAATTGAAAGAAGACATTAAAGACTATAATGATGAAATACTTGAGATAGATTTAAAAGAAGCATTATACTTCAATTATTATGAAATAGAAGAAGCAATCAAAGAGTTGAAGTCTAAGTATCCTAAAAAGAAGACCAACAGTATGTATATTTTCCAATTTTTTTGTTTGTCAAGTTTCACGTCACTTTGAATAGCATTTGCAATGCTATTCGCCTATGCCTCTATTTCTTGAAACAAATGGTATATTGAAGTTTTAACAAAGAGTTCTAGTATCCTAAACAATGTTTTCAGACTCAGTAGATGAAGGTGCTCAACAATCAAGTATTGAGAATAAACCAGCTGCGAGTGGTTCAAAATTGGCACAGTTGGCAAAGTCAAGAGCGAATGCAAAACTGTCAGTGCCGTCCATAAATCAAGCAACTGCTAGCTCCAAGTTAACTGCTTTGGCTAAAGCTAGAAGTGGGCAAAAAATGAAAGAAGAAAGTAATAATCATCAGGCTAATACATCTAATAAATCGCTTCAGATATTGGGCAGATTGCGTTCTTCGACAGCTACGGATAGAGAAAAGTCTTCGCCAAGGTTGTCGTTGCCTAAGACGAATGGTCTCAAAGGCTTCTCTTCTGGTCGTTTGAATAAATTGCAACATAATACAGAACAAACACAACCAGAAATAGCCAAACCTAAAGAGGTTGAAAATATAGATATAGATGAGCCTCCAAAACAACATCAAGAACCGGAAGTGAGCTTTAATATTGTTTATGATGACTCAATTTTACTAAAACTTCCAAATACTCCCGTCTCATCATTTTTATTCAATAAAAGAAGGCGAGACGAGGACGCAGAAAATCATTTGTTAGAAAACAGAATCAAGAGAAGACATCATAATGACGAATTATTTCATCCGATTACTAACAATGAAATTGATATAGCTACTACCAAAAAAGTAAAATCTAATTTTGATGAACCTAGTCCAGACGATGAGATTATAAATGCCCAAAAAAATGCATTTGAGAAGAATATGGGAAATTTAAAAATTTCCGAGGAAAGGAACAATAGTTCATCAACAGTCGATACGATTACTGAAAAACAGCCACCAAAGAAGACCCAACCTTTCAAGAAGATTGAATTGTCTAAGGAATTATCTACACATACGACTTATTTAAAACCCCATAAGTCATTCGTTGTTATAGGACATGTTGATGCAGGTAAATCTACATTAATGGGTAGATTACTTTTTGATTTAGGTATTATTGATGCAAAAACTGTCAACAACTTAGTTAGGCAGTCAGAAAAATTAGGTAAAGGCTCATTTGCACTTGCTTGGATTATGGATCAAACTAGTGAAGAAAGATCCCGTGGAGTCACTGTTGACATATGTGCCACTAACTTCGAAACTGAGACATCTAGGTTTACCGCTATTGACGCTCCGGGACATAAAGACTTTGTACCTCAAATGATAAGTGGTGTCTCGCAAGCAGACCTTGCTTTATTGGTGATTGACTCCATAACGGGAGAGTTCGAATCTGGATTTACAATGGATGGGCAGACTAAAGAGCATACGATTCTCGCTAGAAATCTAGGTATTGCGAAAGTATGCGTGGTTGTAAATAAAATGGATAAGGAGGATTGGTCTGAAAGAAGATTTGAAGATATTAAGTTCCAAATGACTGAATTTTTGACTGGCTCGGATATTGGGTTTTCAAGTGACCAGATAGATTTCGTACCTATTTCAGGTTTGACGGGTAACAATGTTGTCAAAACTGACACCTCTATTAAGGCCTTTGATTGGTACAAGGGTCCAACATTGAGCAACTACTTAGAAAATATTCGATTGCCCGATCAAATAGTTGATAATGATTTGGTATCCAAATTGATTAAGGAAGATTTCAACATGTCTATTAATGATATTTATAGCATTTCAAGCTCTGAGTTTGGTGTCAGTGGTAAAATTACATCTGGTATGATTCAAGCCGGGGAGACAGTTTCTATTTCTCCGAACCAGGAATATTTACAAATTCAATCATTATCAATTCATGATAAGCCTGTAAATGTGGGTATAAGCGGTGAGATAGTTCTGATGAATTTCAAGATTAATCAACTTACCAATAAGACTTCTGATGATTTGAGCATTGGTGATTTGATTCTGAAAATCGACTCACCAATAACAGCTGTCAAGACTTTTATTGCCTCGATACATTTATTCAATATGAACAAACCGCTATTAGTTGGAACACCATTCGTTTTGTTTAGAAATAATTCACATATTCCTGCAAGAATTTCGAAGATTGTCGATATTGAAGGTTCGAAGAAGAAGAAAAAGCACTTGATTTCCAAACAATCTGCTACGGTTGAGATTACTGTACAAGGTGATAGATTGTTACCTGTTACAAGATTCAGTGACAATAAGATTTTGGGAAGGGTAGTTATTAGAAGGGAAGGTGTTACTGTAGGAGCAGGTACCATTAGCGATTTATGAGTTTGGTTAATATGCAAATTCTTATATAGACATGTATTTATTATATTATATGTAATCAAGATATATAATCTAGGAATAGTAACAATACGCCTAAAGTAATACACGTAGATATTATGATACTGGAACCCTTCTTATTTCTATTCGTAGCCTGGTCCAAGTTTCTATTTCCCAGTCTAACATCAATTTCGACCTGTGACTGACTATCCATTAAGTTGTCAATTTGCTCAGATTGAGTTTCTAATTGATACGATAACTCAGCTTGAAGATTTACGATATCCACCATAGAATGATGTAAGTTTTCCACTTGTTTCAATTGGTTAGTTTTCAAATTTAAAAACTCTTGATTCTCAGAATCTAGTTCTTGAATTTGTTCTTGCGTCAATTGCTGCTCCTGTATTTCTTCATCTTGATTTATATCCCACTGGTCATCGAGCTGTTCTGAATCATTTACGAAATTCATTCCGCCGTTAGATTCATAATAGTTTAAGTCCAAATCCTCTTCCAAGTTTTGAAAATTAAGCAAATTAAGTTGTTTCTCTCTTCCGTATCTTTGTCTTTGTAAAGCTTCAAAACTTTTATTAACATGATTAGTTAGGTCGTTAAGCGATCTCAATATTTGTGTTCTATGGGAGCTTATGGTGGTCTGAAAGAGTTCTCTATCGTCCTGTTCGTCGCTGCCAAATAAACTTCCCATCCAACCAGTGGAAGACTTAGGAAATGCAGATTGTCTCTTTTGTTCATACGTTTGTAAAAGCTTTAGTTTTTCATACAATTGTTGAATTTTATATTGCAATTCTTCATCTATTTTGTTCTTATCGTCAATAGTCAATGAATCATTCGCTTGTCCATAACTAGATTCGTCATTAATTGATAAGTAAGGAGATTTTATTTCATTTATAAAAGTCTTCAAATTTTTCAAGAATTTATGAAATTCAATACATTCTTTGATAAATGTGTCTTTAATGATATAACGATCGTAAGAATTATCCTTTCTAGACTGCTTTAAATCATAATCTTCTTTGATAGAATCACCAAATTTGTCTTGCACTATACTGACACATTGTTTGAATAGCGGTGTTAGATCAGACATTGTTCAATCACTAGTATACTAATAAAGTATGGAACCTTCAACGATGTATTCCTTATAGAAAAATATATTGTGTAGTCAATATGCAGTACACAAATTATAAGGCTAAAGCTATACTATACGATAGATCCAGGCTTTCAAGTGAAATAAATGAACATTTTATAATGAATTTTTAGATATTGAACTCATCTACATAAAATGTGGTACGTATCTGCAATATTGTATATTACTATTGGAAATTTATCCCTTATATTGTGTTTAAGAAAAGCGACTAGATATATGCGATATACTAGTATAATAGTTAGCTAAAAAAAAAAATCAGCTACAACTAACCATTGAGATACTCAACACATTCTGTAATCTCAACTGCATCCTTATGACCCTTGGAAGTAATGGCTGGAATAGTTTCAGTCTTATATATTATATTCCACCTTCCAAGGAACTCTTTACCGTTGACGTTTTCGACTCTGTAGTTAAAATCACGCTTCTCTTCTGGCGACGATTGAACGTATTCAACGTATTCTGGCGCCCCAGGCATGATGATGTTATCAGCCGCTATAACGGTACCAGGTGCAATTAAATTCAACGATTCAAGAACCCTGAGATCAGGAACATAAAGACTCTTTTCGTGGTCAATGAAAATGAAGTCTAGCGAAGAGTACGACGATAATCCTTGTCTCTTGAACGTATCCCTAAAATCCACCAAAGTATGAGCAGCTTTGCCTACAATAATCTGGACTTTGTGAGATAAGCCCGCCAAATCAATGATCTGCTGAGCGATGTTGGCGAAATCTTGGTTTGCCTCAAAACTGTAATATCTGGACCCTTGCTCCTTCGGTAATTCATTTGCAAATAAAATTGCAGAATACCCAACGTAGCACCCGAGTTCAATCATGACCATGGGTTTAACCTCTTTCATCTTATCGACAATTAGTTTTCCCTTGTTCTTTCCGATAGTCATAAATGATGCTGGATAGTTGTCAATTGCCTCTAACACTTTTCCTGGGTTACCTCTTATCGATGCAAGCTGGTCTTCTGGCAAAGAAAGAAGATGATCGAGAAGTTTTTGTTCTTTTCCGCCCGACTGTGACGATTTATTACCTGATGATGACATACTAAGTACTATTGATATCACTAATGACAATATTTCTATAATATTCATTACATTTTAAATCTCATGGGGGCAGGTTTCGGAGTATTTATGGGGAATGCGCGAAGTCGGACCGACTTTGTTGCAATATGAACTATCGGACAGCAAGCTTTCTCCAGCAGTAACATTCAAAGCCTTGTCCCAAATACATGTCCGAACGGAGCATAACACATTATTCATGGAATATCACAAGAACTGCTTCTGTTGGTTTAAATGTGTTGATTCTTGACGAAGAATGCCACACACAATTGTGGTTCAGCTAGACGTTCTCTCTGGTAGATACTATCTCCAAGTCACAAATTATCTTTAAGGGGAAGTAAGCTATAGCAGCTTGTATCATGGATGCATATCATGAGGCAGATTTCAATTTCAGGGGATTGCAGATGGGATATGGGTCGTCAATCAAAAATTGTTACAATAATGTCGCAAGAATGACGACATACTTCATTAGATGAGCATCTAAACATCTTATCGTTCTATACATCTAAATACATTTGACCAGATAAGGATGTTATCTGAAGGATCAGGAGAAGTAGGAGTTCCAAAGAACAGTAATCAAGATGAAGATTCGGGGAGTACACGTGTGTCGGTATCTGATAGACTTGCGAAGCTTCAACAATTGAAACGTAAAAAACAAGAAAGTGAACAACTTAATAAGCAAGAACTTTTCCAGGACTACAAACAACAGAAACTAAAGTCGATAGAATATAAAAAAATAGAGCAGAAGAAGCTAAATGCAGAACTCGAACAGGAAAAACTCGACAGCATAGAAAAAGGTGAAGATTTCGAGAGGAAACAAAATTGGGACTGGACTATCGAAGATTGTGAAAAATGGGAGAAAAAAACCAAACAAAAGGGAAAAAACCAGAAGTCTGGGTTTCAGAACTTTAATAAAATGGCGGAACAAGCTTATAACAAGGAACTTCTGAACCTCAAAGTGGATAAAGAGACATACGAACAACAAAAGAATGCAATAGACAAAAATAAGAGTGGTAGCCGACTGCAAATGTCGAAGATACTACCAGTTTCCAGTAAGCCGAGTGCTGCAGATACCAACAGGTTGGTTCGTAATATCGAAGAAGCGAATGATCGTAGGATGAAACGTAGACGAAACAAAGACGACGAAGATGACGTGAACAGCTACATCAACGACAAGAACAAACAGTTCAACCTTAAATTGAACAGACAATATGGTGAATCATAGAGCAAGAGCTCAATCAACTAACGAGATAAGATTCAATTAACGTTTCATTTGCATGGTGCAGAAGAGTTGCGAAAAGTAGCACTGACACATGGCATACAACTTTACGATAAAATCGTACACATAATATCAATTGTTTTAAACGAGTCATCAAGCTACATATTACAGGGATTATAAGGATGGCATCAGTTGATGTCTCTTTCCCTTTATTATCGATAATAGAGCAGCTAGTGTATAGTATGTTAATTAGTTACCCGGCCGATTTAGGCTGTTGTGTTTTGTGTAACAACAAAGAATTCTTCAACTTGAAAAACAGATAATTCAATATGTCAACGGACATTAGACATTAAACTCTTTATTGGTACTTATACTAAGTATAATATAATCAAATTTCATCCCTTGTATACGTAAATTAGAAACATATTTACGTTGGTGAGAAGTTCGATTGAAGATTAATCATAATTGGATCCCAATATTATCATTGATTAAACTCTACTCGGCGCATTCCATCAATTACACAAGAGTACCGATTATATTAAAATGGCAAAAGAAAATATTGAAGAAGAGAGAGAGATTCGTAATGACGCCTCTGAAAATAGCTCAGACGAAGAAGGTGACGATGTTTTAGATTCTTCTGAAGAAGATGACGATGACGATGATGAAGAGGCCATTAAGCGTGTTCGTGAAGGATTTATTGTCGACGATGATGAAGATGAAAGCCAGAAGCGTAAAAGAAGAAAGCATAAGAAGAGAAAGAGAGAAGAACGTACTAATGACGATGAGAATGATGCTTTAGATCAAGATGATTTGGAGTTATTAATGGAAAATTCAGGTGCGAGACCTCAACCTAGTTCCAATAAACTTAAGCGTCTTAAGAGAGCGCATACCGAAGATACAGAAGGTGCGGAAGAAGAAGAGATAGGAGCCAAATCTGGAAGAGGTGGATTGACCGACATTTTCTCTGATGAAGATAACAATGAAGAAGAGCAAGCAGACTTAGGTGAGACCCGTGTTGACGATGATCGTAATATATTAGATGAATTCGAAGATTTTATCGAGGAAGATGAATATTCTGACGAGGACGAAGAACGTCAACGTAAGTTAACTCAGCAACGTGAACGTGCTCAAAAGAAAGGTCCAAGACTTGATACTTCTAAATTATCCAATGTTGACAGAGAAAGTTTACAACAGTTGTTTGAAGTTTTCGGTAATGGTGCTGAATATGAATGGGCATTAGAGGCACAAGAAATGGAAGATGAAGGTAATGGTGAAAACTTAGAACCTACTTCATTGGACGAAGTTTTCGAACACGCAGAATTAAAGGAACGTATGTTAACAGAAGAAGACAACTTAATTCGTATTGTCGATATTCCTGAAAGATTCCAAAAGTACCGTGCCAATTTAAATTATATTGATTTGGAAGAAGAAGAATTAAAAAATGAACAAGACTGGGTGGCCAATATATTGTTCATGGAGAAACAGGGCTCATTTAGTGGATTTTTGGAAGAACCTTTTAAAGAAGCAGTTTCAAAGGTAGTCGAATTCATTTCAAAAGATGTTTATGAAGTTCCATTTATATGGACTCACCGTCGTGATTTCTTATTGTATTCGGAAGAAATAAAAAATGAGGACGGAAGTGTCACTAATTCAGTTCATAAATTGTTGTTTGAAGATGATTTATGGCGTATTTTCCAATTGGATATTGAATATCACTCGCTTTACGAAAAAAGAGTAAATATAGAAAAATTGATAGAATCTTTGAATTTAGACGATGACTTAGTCAAAGATGTCAAATCGTTGGAAACAATGGTTGCAATTCAAGATTTACAAGATTATATTAATTTTACTTATTCCACAGAAATACGGAAATTATACGATGACAAAGAAACTGAAGGAATTGACGCTAATATAACCAAGAAACATTCTAAATATGCTGTTTTTGAGAGAATAAAATCTAATGTCTTATATGATGCGGTGAATGCTTTTGGTATCAGCGCAAAAGAGTTTGGTGAAAACGTTCAAGATCAAAGTTCCAAAAAGTTTGAGGTTCCTTACAGAATTCACGCCACTGATGATCATATTGAATCCCCTGAAGACTTGATTGAAAGGCTTTGTGAAGATGATGAAGTCTTGTTCAAAGATCCAAAGAATGCTCTTAATGCGGTCAGAAAGACCTTTGCAGAAGAAATTTTCCACAATCCTAAAATTAGACATGAAGTAAGAACTACGTTTAAAGATTTCGCTTCCATAAGGGTAGCGGTTACAGAGAAGGGTAAAGCCATAGACAACCACAGTCCTTATGCGGATATCAAATATGCCATCAATAGGTCTCCTGCTGATTTGGTACGTAATCCTGATGTTCTACTTAGAATGCTAGAAGCAGAAGCTGCTGGTTTGGTTGTCGTGAAGGTGGAAACAAAAGATTATGACAGTTGGTTCCAATGCATTTTTAACTGTTTAAAGTCTGATGGGTCTTCAGAGATTTTTGAGAAATGGAATAAAGAAAGAGAGTTTGTATTGAACATGGCATTCAAAAGATTAACATCTATGGTGTCTATGAACACTAAGGAAGATTTGCGTCGTGAGTGCGAACGTTTGATTGCAAGTGAAGTCCGTCGTAGGTTCTTAGCGAGAATTGATCAAGCTCCATTTACTCCATTTGGCTTTGATAAAGGTACGAAACCAAACGTGTTAGCTTTATCTTTTGGTAAAGGTGATTTTGACAGTGCTGTCATTGGTGCATTTTTGAGAGAAAGTGGTAAGGTAGACGAATTTTTTAAATCCGAAAATAATCCTATTAGGGATCGGGAAAGTGAAGACAAGTTTAGCGGGCAATTGAAGGAATTCTTCGACAAAAATCTTCGTAATCAAAAGCCGGATGTTATAGTTGTTTCAGGCTATAATGCAATCTCAAAGAAGCTTTTTGATTCCGTTAAGTCTTTCGTTGAGACTAATAATATTACTGCTAATACGGAAGAATTAACAGACGTCCAAAATCCACCTTTAATACAAGTGATTTGGGGACAATCAGAAACTGCAACTTTATTCCAAAACTCCGAAAGAGCAAGAATTGAATTTTCCGATAAGCCAACCTTGGCTAAATATTGTGTAGGGTTAGCACGTTATGTGCAAAGTCCACTATTAGAATATCTTTCGTTAGGTGAAGGTATTTTATCGTTGACTTTTTTTGAGCATCAAAAGTTGATTTCAACTGATTTAGTTATGGAAGCTATTGAATCTGCATATGTGGATATCATTAATATGGTTGGTGTCGAAATTAATGAAGCAATTCGTGATCCATATATTGCACAACTTTTACCTTATGTTGCAGGGTTAGGACCTCGTAAAGCTTCTGGTTTATTGAGAAATATTAATTCAAAATTAGGATCTACATTGGCTAATAGAAGTGATTTGATCGAAAATGAACTTTCAACTGCTAATATCTTTATTAACTGCTCATCATTTTTAAATATTCCTTATGATGAAGGTTTGTCTATGAGAGACTCATCAGTAGAATTATTGGATGCTACAAGAATTCATCCGGAAGATTATGACTTAGCTCGTAAGATGGCTGCCGATGCACTTGATCTAGATGAAGAAGACATGGCGCATGTGGAAGAACAGGGTGGTATCATTTATCAATTGATGCAAGATGGTGTAAGTAAAGTTGATGATTTGAATTTAACAGCATATGGTAAAGAATTAGAGAGCAAATTTGGTAAAAAGAAATACGCCACTTTACAAAGTATCAAGGAAGAACTTGTTAATAATTTTGAAGAAATTAGACGGTCGTTCCATATTTTGGAAAGCAATGAAGTTTTCCACATGTTAACAGGCGAAACAACCGAATCTTTTTCTAGAAATACGATTGTACCTGTGACAATTAATAAGGTCGGTCAGAACTTCAGAGATTTCGAAAATTCGAAGATTAAATTTGCAAAGGTAACAACTTCTTCTCTTATCCTGGGTAATATTGAAGAGGCTAGTATTCCTCAAGGTATCGAGCTTGCGCAAGGCCAGGTGGTGCAGGCCGTTGTTTTGGATGCTTATTATGATTCTTTCACAGCATCATTTAGTTTACTCGAAGCAGACATTCAAAAGGGGGCTGCTCCTAAATTTCATAAAGATCCTCTTAAATGGAATTTCGAAGCAGAGCAAGCAGATAAACAAAAGGAAATGGCAAAGGAAAGAGCACAACTTGCGAAAACAAGAAACATTCAACATCCGTTATTTCACAACTTTAGCTACAAACAGGCTGAAGAATTTTTAGCTCCTCAAGCAGTAGGGGATTGTGTACTTCGTCCATCTTCAAAGGGACCAAATTACTTAACAGTCACTTGGAAAGTGTCTAACAATTTATTCCAACATCTTAGTATACAAGAAAATACTCAAGGTATGGGTAAGGAATATATTGTTGAACATAAGAGATACGCCGACTTGGATCAATTGATTTTTCAACATGTTCAGGCTATTGCCAAACATGTGGATGAAATGTGCCGCCATCCAAAATTCCGTGAAGGTACTATGTCTGAGGTCAATGAATGGTTGGAATCGTACACTAAAGCTAATCCAAAGAATAGTGCTTACGTTTTTTGCTTTGATCATAAAGCACCCGGTTGGTTTTTATTATTATTTAAAGTTAACGTTAACACACCTATAACCACATGGCACGTTAAAACAGAATGTGACGGTTATAGATTAAAAGGATTCTCATATCCAAGTATGCTTCGTTTATGTAATGGTTTCAAACAAACCTTCAAGAGTTATGTAAAAAGTATTGCAGATAGATCGAGAACGACCAAACCTGCTCCAGTCAACACTCAAGCTCAAGCAAGTACATACGGTGGATATGGTTATTGAATAACTATCAGGTTTCTTTGAAAAGGAACAATAAAAAATTGTAATGAATCTTTATCATTTGTATTTTAAATTATTTGTAGTAATATTAGTTCTATTGAATATAAGCACTAAAACATTAGTCCAAGAAAATTAAATACTTGTATTGATTTTATTTTCCTAAAGACCTATTACCGACTCTTAGTTTTGATCTAAAGCTATCAGCATCAACGTAGCATCCCATTAACCATCTATCACCTCCGTTCTCATCAGAGAACTCTTTACGTGAGTGTAACACTCTTCTGTTATCGAATATAGCACATGAGCCTTCTTTCATTTTTATTTCGTACTGATTAATTGGATCATTCACGAAATCTGTAAATAATTTGAAACCTCTCAAAAAATCCTTAAACGATACGTTTTCTGAAGAATTATTCTCAAAAATACCAATCTCGAATGGGCCTTGAAATGGTGGAGAATAATTAACTTCCTTAATGGCACCCACATTTGCATCTGAGTTAAAATTCTCCTCAACGATCAAAGGTCTTGCATAATAATAATGTTCATTATTATTATCATAATGGTACGTGATTGGAATTTTAGTCAATGCTAAATATGCCTGAGGATCCAGATTTCTAATATGTATAGCAGCTGCAAATGAATCACAAAAAATGTTCTCTCCACCCAGAGTTGAATTCTGTATAAAATGCAACAATTGTAATCCAGGAGGTGATTCATAATACAATAAATCCATGTGCAAGGGCAAAAATGTATTCGTATTTGCAATGTTTTTGGCCTCTTTTTCATTTCTTACATCAAATAAAGTTCCATAGAAAGTCTTTTTGATATAGCCGAATTTGGATGCTAATGCAGCTACCGGCCATTCTAATGCATTGTCTTCATTCATAACCCGAGTCTTAGGATTATCAAGTGGACTTGGGATATCATTGATAAAGGAGAGCCCAAATTGATTCAAATTATTTAAAGTTTTGACGAAGAGCAGGTTCTTCTCAGCATAATCACTATAAGTCACTTGCAAATCTGAAATATTCTTGATAATACGATTATTATCCCAAATGATCTTCGAATTATTGAAATATTTTCCCTTTCTAATCGAGAAATTAGAGGAATATTCTTCTAAGAATGCACTGGAATATCTTGATTTATGAAGTGATCCGTCCTGACTCCAGGTTACTTCCAAACTATCTTCATTGTCTGGGGTACTAAGTATTTTTGGTGAACCATGCAAAGATAATCCGTGGCTAATATCGCTAGTCGAAAACAATTTTTGTTTTGAAAATGGATCTCTAGAACTAACAGATGTACACGAATCTCTAAGAAATACATTGTTAAACTTAACAGTATGAGTGTTATCGAAAGTTACTGAAATATAATTATCATTGTAATTTCCTAAACTCAAACTCGATGAATACCTTAAAAAATGAAGAGACTTACTTAGTGAAGCCTGTAATATTCGACCCGAAGAGACTAAAGTCATTGTGTAGATATTGATATGTTTAGTAAAGTTAATTGAATTGAAAAATCCGTTATACGAGAAACCGTGGGAGAAAAGTGTGGGGCCATTTCGGGATTTCAAAACAAAAAAAAAGGAATAGAATCGACTGGTGACACCCGCGAGATTCGAACTCGCGCCTCCGGAGAGACCAGGACCTTACCCTGGCGCCTTAGACCAACTCGGCCAGAGTGCCAGATAATATCCGATTCTGACTGACTTGCAATTTCAAAGCTTATATGCTTATAATGCGGATTTACAATAATAGTTTTTGTATTTCAGTAATACATGAAAGTAATTTGATACTTTTAAATGCTGAACTTATATTATATATATATATATGTTAATATATAAGAATGATGACCGTTGGTAATTCTCTATAAAGAAAAAAGTCCAGTTTTTTTCTTACCAAATGGATAGACAAACAACGCAGAAGCAAATAATCCAACACTAATACCAATCGAAACTTTAACCATAGTCGCACCAAAAGCTAATGAGCCAGCAGAATCACTTGCTGTACTAGTGTCTGACGTAGTAGAATTACTACTTGTAAGTTTATCAGCCGATTCAACACCAGCTAAGAGAGTACTTTGAGATGCTATACCAGAAGGAACTTGCACAAAAATGGCTGGCAACATGGCAGCAACAGCCATACCTTTACCAATTCTTGAATACAAATTACCCAAAATTCCCACGATAAACGCACCAATACAAGCAGTAAATTCCGTGACTTCACTAAATTGTTTATGTTTACCAGCAAAAAAGGTACCGACATAACCAGCACATGCGATAACAATCATAATTGGTAATTGCCTCCATCTTGCTTGATTAATCAAACCCAAGCATGCTGAAAATAATGGAACGAAAAGAATTTTGAATTCATCTTGTTTAATTGAGTTTTTACACTTTGTAGTTGAGATTGCATTACTATCAACCCAACCATATAACGAAGCTCCTAAGGTGATTCCAAACCCTAAGAATAATGAATAGATAATAGCATAGAACATTCTAACAGAGCCAGCAACAATATTTCTCGATTGTAACTCTAAAGAACCAGTCAAAATAATATAACCAGGCAAAATCAATGCTAGTGATCCCTGTGCAATAGCAGAAAAACAAAAGTATTCACCATCATGAATGGACCCAATAGCTCTAGCAATAAATGTGACAACAATAGATGCAGTGACTTCGAAAACTGACGAGTATAAGTTAGATTTTGAAGATACAAAAAACTGCAAGTATCCGACACATAATCCTACACCAAACGCAATTGGGACATCATACCATCCACCATCAAAAGCAAAAGGACAAACCATAGATGATCCCAACCCATATAAGAAAACACATAGCCATGGTGAGTATCTATTCTTTTTCTTCAATAATTCTTCAAGTTGAGTAGAGGCTTCATCAACCGGTAAGAGGTCATGAATAACACCTTTATAGATTCTATGTGTGTCAGAAAGCTTTGATAAATTTAAACCCTGAGCACATCTAACTAAGTGAACCTCTGACGTTCTGGTTGATGCATCACCGAATGATACAATCATACAACCCGGAAAATATACGAATTGACCATCAATCTCTAACACTCTACTTGTTAAAGTCATATATTCCTCCAATCTATGAGTTGGTGCTCCAAACATCATCAATGCTTTACACATTCTCATAATAAATCTTTGTCTATGAAGAATATCAGCAATATGCACAGTAATACGAAGCTGTTGATCTTGTTGTCTCTTATGCTCTTTAAGTTTCTTGTGCACCTTGGCTGGAACTTTACCCGCGGATGCAATCTTTTTGGGAGCTTTAGGTTTTGCATTATGAAACGATGGTAAATTTGGCGCTGCAATCTCATTACCATCCTCATCATAATATTTCTGAGCAAATTCATCTTGCGTATCTTGTCTTTGAACTCCGTGCTTTCTACCTGGTATCCTATTAACCATTCTCTTCGGACCACTTTTAAAATCATTTTTCAACTTCGTAAAATCTAGAGTACTAGCCGCTTTAGGGTCGCTAAAACTGTAGTTTGAATCTTCAGCCAAAGTATTACCCCCATAGGTACTTTTCGAGGCCAAAGAAGATGAAGATTGCTGCTCTTGAGGATTCTGATATAATTTTAACAACGAAGAAAGAACACCCGCTTGAACTCGTTTAGGGGGAGCAATTTCGTCCATATCCTCATCCAACATCAAATAGTCATCTGCGTCATTTTCATTGTTAATATCTCCACGAATAAAATAATCAGGATTAGGCGTATAGAATTCGTCATCCTTCTTGTTTGCTTCATTTTCCGTTTGCTCACCATTCTTAATTAAATTTGAGACTGAAGTATCTGAATGATCAAGTTGTTGGTCACTGCTTGTACCTTCTGGCAACTTATTAGCTAAATCTGGGACATGAGTAGAAATTAAGTTCTGTGCTTCGTTACTTAATTGTGCGAAATCTAATTTCTTCATTTCAATAACATCTGAGTCTTCATCTTCAAATCCCACTTCTTCTTCTTCATCAATTGTCTTTTCCCGAGAAAAATGCGTAGCTCCAGGCACCAATCCACCACTCTCGTTAGCCATGGACAACACATTACCTAAGAATGTATCAGATTTCGATGGCTGTGGCTGTCCCAAATCCTCACTCTCACGGTTACTTGGTGCCTCAGGATATTGTTGATCAACTAGAGCAAATTTACGTAAAATATCTTTCAAGCCCGTACGTTTGTCTGAATTTGATCTTCTTGAAGAAGTCGTAGATGTTATCCTCTTCAACTGGTCTGTTACATCAGTTTCATTACGTTGAAGCGAATTAAGTGATCTTCTCGAATTTTTGGCTCCCACATTAGATGATTTGGACCCCCTAGATGTCTTGGACCCCCTAGATGTCTTGGAGCTTTTAGAATGCGAATCATCTACTATTTCTTCTTTTTCATCTACCACCTCTTCCTTATCCTCTACCTTATCACCTTCATTATCCGCTTCCATGTCTTCGTCTGAGCCTTCCGATGCATAGAAGTCTGCCGGAGGCTCAAATGTGTCCTCTTCTTCGCCACTATCATCGTTAGCGTCATCTTCATTCGCATATTCTGGCGAATGTACCTGGTTTGCAGAAAAATTAAAATTTGGCAAATTCGAATTCTCGCTAGTTACCATATCTTGCTCTAACTCGGAATCTGACGAAGAATTATTCGTGGTTGATGCATTACTGATGATGGTGTCTCTAGGCGAATACAGATCAGGAAATCTCACCGACCTGTTGTTCTTGAGCTTTTTACTTGCTTTGACAAGGTTTGTCTTGGAACTAGATTTTTGCTGCTTCCTATAGTTAGCTAGATCCAATCTCGGAATCTGGATATGGGTTTTATAATTGTCAGCTTCATCTTCCGAGCTGGAAGATGTGTCATTACGAGGAACGCTTTGAGACATACTCTATCACCGTCTTCCGTTTATCTTGTATCTCGAATGATTATAATATAAAGAAAATCTTGTACTGATCTTTTATCCTGGGTCTAGGTTTGAAAAATTGGTTATATAAAGAAATGCCAAAGGAGGGCCATCTGAATTATATGCAGAACAGTTGCACCTTCAACCAATGCTGATACTGTTAACTATTAATAAACCGGCCGATTCGCGTCCTACACCGCCATACTAAGGAGATTCACGTCTATTGGTCTGCCATCCTACATATACTCGCTCACATATACTACATACAAGAAATATGCTATACACTTTCTTCCCATTGAACACCGCACCATTCATCGATGTATGCAACATGATTTTCGTCGAACGCATCTGCAGGCATGTAATCCTCTGCATCGGTACATACAATAATTGTTCCCCAAGACATACCATTTAATATGTCGTTGAGAGATGCAGACTTGTCGTTTTCGTTCTCCAAATCCAAGATAGCCTTCGGCATAAGCTGGCATTCGAATTGGCGGTGGGACGATGGATTGTAACCCGGGTTTGGAATATTAAAGTTTGTGTCGCGGCCGTTGAATTTTGCTGCAATTTCGTCGCGTCCCGAATAGAGCAAAGGCTTACCACCGAGATCGTATCGAAGGACTTGGGAGCTATTGTGTTTTATGGTATTGGTGAATGCTTCGAAGTATTTGTCATCGAGCATATTGGAGATTTTGGCATTTTGCGGGTTCATGTGTGATGACGAAGACGCTTGCTTTTTTTCGGCGCGAGATGTGGACTCAGCTTCTTCATCAAGATCGACCAAATGCTTGTATTTTTCCAATTCAGGTTCGACGGTGACCTTTTTAAATTTTTCTTGCTCTACATACAAGAAATATCCCGGATAACAAGGCAACTGGCCTACAGTTGACGACGCTTTCTTTGGATGAGATTTTGGCAAATTTTTGGATGCGGCTTCAGCAAACGACTCCTTAGTCAGCTGTGGATGTGATTGAGTGTCTTCGGACTCATTATTCTTGGGTTTGCTGAACGGATTGGCTGCCGCGTCGAATGGATTTGCTGTAGCTCCAAACGGATTTGCGGACGCTCCAAATGGGTTTGCGGACTTTTCAGAGGTATTCTCGGCCGAGTTATTGAATAAATCCTTGGTGAGTTCGATTTGTAATTTTTTGGTGTTATCCAAACGCAATTTTTCATCAAATTCCTTTCTGGTAGCCTCTTCAGATTCAGCTTCGATTTGGGCCATTTTGACTGGATCCTTAGAAACCCCTCTTATACATTTAATGGAGCCTTTCTTCTTGGAACACTGGGTTGTTTTAGGACACCCGAATATGTAGAGGACTCTGTCGTATGATTTGCCTTCAAAGGGTGCAAATACCTGTGATAATAAAGCCATTTTACCACCACAGCTATCACACTTGATTTGTGAATCTTGTGGTTGCGAGTTTGGATGCAACCATACTGGACTACCTCCGATGAAAGTATCTTCTATAGTAGGCTCATCGTTATCCTCTGGGTCGTCTTCACTTGACAATATTGGAGCATCTACGAACCCCAAATACACTTGCGAAGTTTGCTTTTCGTCAATTATATCTTCCTCATCTGAAGAATATTCGTCGTGTGATGACATCTTGTATATACTAATACTGGCTCGATGATAGCTTTGATAGACATTGTTAGGGTTCTTGAAGCTCATTCTGAAAAAAAATTAGTATCAGTTGAAGGGATCACGTGTACGATGAATTACTAGCTTATTCATTTACCTATATACAATAGTCTATACTATTTACAAATATCTTGGGTGTATGATTTCTTCATAAACTTGGATTATATCTCCGGCTTGGAATTTATCCCAGTTATCAAATGAAATCCCACATTCATTTCCTCTTTTGGCCTCCGATATATCATCCTTAACATGCTTAAGTGACGAGAGAGAACCATTAAATATCTCATTCTTTCCTCTTAGAACCTTTATCTTGGATGACCTTTTTATGTTACCATTAGTAACTTTACAGCCCGCGATTTTGAACTTCAGTTTGGTCTTCGAAGTTATGGAAAACACATCTTTAATTTCGACCTCACCTAGGATTTTAGTTTCAACATGAGGTTTCAAGTGTGAGGTTAATTCATTCGTAACGTCTTCAATTAAGCGGTAAATGATGTTATATTCCTTTATATCGACAAGATTTTTGTCAGCTTTTGCCAGTATTGCTTTAGGGGTTTTCACGTTGAAGCACAAAATTTTTGCATCAAGTGCTTTGGCCCTGTCAACATCCGAATCAGATGGCATTCCAGCTTCATGCAAGATAACTACAGATTTTACTTCCTCATTACCCAAACCGTCTATACTTCCTTTAATTGCTTCTGCAGATCCGAAAACGTCGGATTTAATGATATATTTGACTTTAATGCATTCTGGTTCAGATTCGAACTCACTCTTAAGAGTTTTTTCATCAAAACCAGCCAATTTCAATTCATTGATCTTTTCTTGTCTTTCTAATTCTTTGATTTCGGCCTGTCTTTTCTTATTGATTGTTTCAATATCTCCAGCTGCTTTAATTTGCTTTTCACGGTTTATTCTGTTTTCGCAAACTTTTTTGGCATTCCGTTCATTCTTGGCTTCCAATATTTGGTCTCCCGATTGGGGTAAATCTTTCCAGCCCCATATTTGAACTGGCGTAGAAGGACCCGCAGTTTTAACTGTCTTTCCATTCTCATCTTTCATACCTCTTACTTTGCAATAAGTGTTACCAGCGACTAAATAACTACCAACTTTGACAGTGCCCCTACGAACCAAGACCGTTGAGATATTACCCATACCTTTAGCTATTTCTGATTCAATAACCCAACCTTCTGAAGGTATATTACTTATCTCAGATCTAAAGTCACTCATTTCACGTAATGTAATGACAGCTTCTTCCAACTTATCCATATTCAAACCTGTTTTACCAGAAACTTGAACGGTTTGTGTATCTCCACCATATTCTTCAACATCAATTCCATGTCTGGATAAATCTGCTAAGACTCTATCAGTATTAACACCTGGCTTATCACACTTATTAATGGCCACAATCATTGGAACACCAGACTTTTTCGCGTGTTTTATTGCTTCAATAGTTTGTGGCATTACTGAATCATCAGCAGCAACTACTAAAATAACAATATCTGTAATAATTGCACCCCTTTCTCTCATTTTTAAAAATGCTGCATGTCCAGGTGTATCCAAAAAGGTAATCTTTTGCTTAGAAATTGGAGTTATTACTGAAAAAGCACCAATGTGTTGAGTAATACCACCATGTTCTTGGGCAACGACCGAAGATTTTCTTAAGTAATCCAAGATAGTAGTTTTACCGTGATCCACATGTCCCATAATGGTGACAACAGGGGCCCTTGGCTTAAGTTTACTCTCGTCTTCACATTCTGGAGATGGAAATAAATCTGCACCCGTATCATCATTCATAGTAACTTCAAATCCGTATTCATCAGCAATTAATGAAGCATTTTCTTTATCTAAAATATAGTTATGAGTCATTCCTTCAAAGCCTAGTATTTCTAATTTCTTTAATAAATCACTCAAAGGAACACCCATGATAGTGGAAAGATTAGAAACAGTAATAAAAGTTGGAACCTGGATCTTAATATTTTCAACTTTTGTTTCTGCTTTTTTGGTAGGCTTCTGTAGTCGTGGTTTTGGACTAGGTGACTTATTTGTCTGTTGTTTAGTTTGTGCTTGATTCTTTTCCTTATCTTTCAATGCCTTTTTGGCCGTATTGTATTGTTGGGTTCTGTCAAGTTCAACCTTCTCTTCTTTGGTAAAACGGTTTTGATTTTTCGGCTTGTTATTCAAATCATTCTTTTTCTTCGGCTGTGAATATTGCTGAGCGAATCTATTTCCCTTGGGTGCGTTCTGATTTTGATTTAGTCTCAAATTTGTCTCTGTATTCTTGCCTGTAGGCCCACTAGGCTTTTGAGTGTTCTTTGAAATTCTTGAAATTCCTCCACCAACTCTAGGTAAATCTTTAAGAAAATCAGCATATGTCCTTTTAGGTATATAGTTCAAGCATACACATGAATGTGCTAGCCTGCCGCTAAAGTACATCCTCGAAGACTGTAACATTGTGTGTATGTTTAAAACTTTATTAGATGATAAATTTTGACATCGTTATATATTTTGGAACAAATTTTCGCAGCGAACAAAATTTACTAGATTTGAGATAAACTATAGATTCATGCAATTAAATTGTAATATACAGAATAGAAATATTGTAGACCTATTCAAAAGTTATATATGCAAATACTCTAAAGATAATGATGAGTAAAAAAAATAATAAGAAATATAGCAATTAAGCAGGAAAAAAGATTCAGTAATAGGACACTTCCAGTTCTAATTGGCATATTTATAATCACCGTTCGAAGTAACATAACCAAATGATTTACTTTCATTCAAGGTTCCAATTAATTTATCAATATCTTTAAAATGACGATCATCGCATGCAAAATTCCGATGCCTATTTGAACTGATGTGGTCTTCAAAATAGTTATACTTAACACGACAGTTTTCACAATAACCAGGTTTCAAATCTTTTTCCTTATCTTCAGGTATGCTATGCTGTCTTTGCTTTTTCATGAAAATACGTCTCTTTAGATTATTAATATTTCTCGATGGTACTTGAGAGACAGTAGGACCTAACCCGTTGCCCTGGATTGTAGCACTATTCAAAGCAGAATCCATAGACATTTGAGCAGAATTTGAGGCCCCATTATAACCGGACGCCGCAACCTCAAAGAATTTTGAATTTGAATTATTCAATGGTTGGACGCATGATGATTCCCTTGCAAGACGGGCAGGAGGAGCCTTGAAATCAAGTCTAGTTGACTTCAAAGGTTTATTCAACTCCTCTTCGGATGATGCTCTTTTGGATGAACTAGTTGACGATTGAACTATTGTTGATTCATCCTCGCGTTCGTTTTCGTTACAGATTTCATTATTGTCACAATCTGTTGCGATATCTTCACCACTGCATTCAGACGAATCAAAGTGTATACCATCTTTCACGTTATTTATAATTTCAACAGTCGCCTTCTTGAGCAATTCTCTATAATTTTTTGAAGCTTCGAATTTTTGTAATCTACGGAGTTGTCTCCTTTCCAGGTTCTCCGAAGAGTCAGGTATGAATGGGCATTTACCATCGAGGGTATTAGACATCCTTGGATAAGGGGAATCATGCCATTCTCTCACGGCAATTGGTCTGAAATTTTGTGCCAAGTCGTAGGCGTACAAATAATTCTTTTCTAAATAATGCAAATCATCTCTTCTAGCATTTGGATCCCGATCATTGGCACCAAATATTTTTTCTTCTTTTAACAAGTTATATAAATCACCATTTTTATTAAATTTGGCGTTATCATCATATTTGTAATTCGACTCGTTGACTCCCAAATTCTTCAAAAACCGAAAAACCTTCTCATAGTCCCAAACTTTGATCTTAAGACTACATGCATCATGAAATATGTCACTCGTCGAGTACTCTTTGTTAGCATCAAATGGCCTCCTGCTAACAATAATAGTAACTTCTCTATCATAAAAGGGTACTAATGTACATCCTACGTGCTTTAACGCTCTCTGAGCTTTTTTCAACTCGGCCTGATGACTGGTATTGTTTGTATCATACCCTTGTGTGTCAAAGTAAACAACACTTTCTCTCATGATTTTCCGCCATGATCTCTGCCATTGTTGAAATGCCTCCCCTTCTAACCTATTGGCCTTGCTTTGACTTTGAGATTCATCTTTCTGTACTTGATTATGCGTGTTTGTATGCGTGAGTTGTGTGTTTACAGGCCGCGTTAGATTTGGTTTGTTTTGGAGTATGCTATTCCCAGCAACACTAAGCGACTTGTTAAGCTTAGCCTTTTTAAGCACCGGTGAAGGAATATTACCGCTGGTTTCCTTTAATGGTACTCTTTGTTGATTTAGGGGTGTAGCGGCTAATGAATTCATGCTTGTAGAGGGTCTTTTCTTGATGGCTTGGGAATTGATATTGGAATTATTATTATTATAATTAGTAGAATCCATTAGTTATAGTTTCAAGCAAACTTATCATTATAATCTTGCAAAAGAATTGGAAATTTCAAGATCTTCAATAGATTGTCAATTTAATAACAACGACTAAAACAAGCACCTGACAAAAAAAAATATTAACTTAACACAGATTATTATTAAACAATCTCAATAAAGTGCAAATATATGTACTAAAGTATCAAACAGAACTTGTCAGTACTTCTGGTGTAATAATAGTTCTATATTTGTTACGATTTTGATGATACTATTCTACGATTATTTCTTCCCGCTTGGAACGCGTACAAAATTTTGATATTTCGTGCCATTCACAATTGGATTTTTATGATAATACTAAGGAGATTAACCATAGTATATCGTGTAAAAATACTGTAAGATGCTTCAGACGAAACAAATATCCAAAGTGCTATCACAGGGATTAAAGCCAATTTCAAAAGAGTTATCTACAAATGGTGTTAATCAACCGCTTTCATTATCGTTGTTGTCTCATTCAGGATTGCCTCTAACTACTGTATCGAACCATTCGGTGGAAAAGGAAAGCTTGACAGTTGATAACTTGAAAATATATTCATTGCTAGCAATGAGCCACTTTAAAGAACCAAATAATACGGAAGAGGATGAAGTGGAGAATGCTAACAATACAAGGAAAGGGGAATCAAATTGGGCCGGAATGGCAATCAATAAGAACTTGCATTTGATTATACAAAAGGTGGAATATGCCGAAAACGTTACTAATGGGGATAACAATGAAGGAGGCGAACAAAAAATGGTACCGGAAAATGGCGAAGATAACTTGTATGTAGTTATATTCTACAAGAGTGAATTCCCACATGCAATAGCCAAGTTGAAGATTGATAATGTGTGTAATGCATTGGCTGAAGGGCTTAAGGGATATAATTGAAAACTGTAAAATACTGTTGTAAGGAGAGGATAGGGAGAAAAATCTGATTGCAACGAGTGTGATGGTCGGTTACAGGAAGGTTATACTAGAAGTAACATTGTATAATATATAAGTGTTTAATACGATAATATAACGAACACCAATAGTTGAAGCTTTCAGGTAAAGACAACAAACTTGAAAGCGCTGTAGAAATGGTGTATGGTACTGCATTAGCAAGATAATTACCTTGTGTCAAACTTACAACCAGAGTTATACATGAATATTATTGAATGCTATATAAACTAAACAACTCGGACATCATAAATAAATAATTAGTTGCTGGAATATTATAGATTAGAATTATTAAGATTGCATTAAGGTCATTTAATCATAGAAAAAAACACCTCTTATTAGCTCATTACAATAACAGTAATGACTAGGACATGGACATAAACAATGGACATAAGGTTAAGTTAGCAGCGACATATAGGCAACAATGAGAAGTCATAAATGCAAATGGAAATAGAAGGATGGTGTGATTATTTCCCAACCACATCCATGTCATCCTCCTCCTCCTCTTCTTCATCATCTTCGTCATTATCCTCCATATCATCCATCAAGCTCTCCTCATCAAAGCTCTCTTCATCAAAGCTTTCCTCGTCACTGTCGTACCAGAAATCTTCGTCAACTGGCTCCTGTTCTAAATCCTTATTATGCGAGCTACCGTTTCCGTATGCAAATAATTCCAGTTCTGGCATAATGTAATCTTCAGGGATATCAGCCTTGGATCTCTCAACCTCCTGCATCACCTTCTTCTTGTAAGCGTCGGGATTCTTCCGTAACTCAACCGATGCATCAATATTAGCAGGGGATGAAACGTTGGGGTCTTCTAATAACGAAATGATCGAAATCAACACCGACTCGACCGTCTGTGCCGGTGTCCACGTCTCGCTATCAGGCTCGTCCGATGTAGGATCTCCCCCTTGGTGCAATATCGAAATACACAACCTTCCATCTCTATAAACATTGGGGTGGTATATGGCAGGCGTGAAGCGGAATGTGGGCGGAGAAAATGGAAACTCGGAGGGAAACCTCATCTGTCCCTTGAAGTATCCCCCGTGGTACATCGATTCCTTGTTCAATACCATTATTCCAATATTCCATAAAAAAATGTTATCGTCGTCCAACTCGATGTGGAACGAAGGGATCCCCTTTTTGGGGTCTGTCAAGTCTTTAAATTGTCGTTGTAAAATCGCTGCTGCTGATTTGGAACTCATATTGACCTATTTCACTATTATTTCAATTCTATATCGGCGTATTAATTACCTGGTTGTTGATTATTAACGCAAACAAATTTTGGAGGGGCGACTTGTGATAACTAATCAAATTTTGTTAACAAATCCTCGTACTTTTTCCCGTATTTGGTATCCTATATGTATTAGAAACCTCTGATAACGTATCTAAATACTAAATACTGATAGTATTGTATGTTATTTATTGGTATATATGTCTATTGAACTTATAGTGTATTTTCTAACACAGACAACCACAACTGTTACTACTCATTTTCTGGAAAAAATTGTAAACAGAAAAGAAATAAATCGGTGTGTATACAAGCTATTATATGATTCTTACAAACGTCAGTAATGGTTCTCCCGACCATACGAGGCTTCCGAGACTACCAGAAGCGTCGTATAGGGACACCGAGACAACATAATGACCAAACACCCTACAAGGCTGAAAAAGCTTCCATGTGGAGGTTGTAGAAGACGATGCGATCGGATGGACCATTTGCGCAGAAGGCTCCGTGCGGAAAGAGGATTTTATCTATTCAACGGGAATGACTATAGCAGCTACATAAACTCAGGAATGGCACCAAGACGATGTACAGACGGCACAATTGGATTGTTTTCTGAATATTTTGCAGAAAAGACCGTCGATATCATTAGCATCGTACTAGCAAATCTGAGGTGATTACATGTGGCATCGCAAATGCATACTCGGCATTTCATTTGCACCCAAAATCAATCTAGACCATATGGTGTAAAATGAATGTGTAGTGGATGCGTAGGATATCTGGTGACGGTGAGAATATAGGTTGGCGTACGGAGAGTATCCGTTCGCTCTGCGGACACCCGGAGAGGATATAGAGTATTCGCAGGCGAGTCATTCGGGCACTTTGTGGCCAATAGACGTGACGGACGGGCAAGATGCTGGGGTAGTAGTGCACTAGATACCACATATGCTTACAGAGGAAATGGCATCGCAACGGGAGTCTGAACAGGAGCCAGGAAAAGAGTCTGGAAAGGAGCCTTGTGGGGAATACAAATTTTCATCGACGATTAGAGTCAAGACCGGTGCTCGAAAGGACTAGAACGACTTGCGACGTTTCATATTGATTCGTTTTGCGCATGAACTGCAATTGCCCAAACGACTCCAAACGCTTATCTCCACAACTAACAAACTATCTCTGATCTAAAACTTCCCAGCATTATCAGTCATCCAGGTCTGCTCTTGCTAAAATCGTCAAGGATCTAGTATCTTTGTACTGCGTTCTCACAGAGTACGATTGCGCATGCCAATGTTTTCAGTGAACCAGAAATAAACTAGGCTCCTTGTTGCCCGTGCGTGGCTCATGGCATTTACCATTAGATACTATGGGTTTGGCTCCGTACCTCCGTACTTCCGTAGCATGAAGAAGACTATGTAGGGCATAGATAAGACACCCTTCGCTTATATAAGCACGACCAATGATAATAGGTCCGATTACATTGACTAATTTTTGGGACACTTATGTTGGGAGACGATATATGCCAGATGCTATTGTCGGGGCTTATCGTAGTATGTAGCAGGAATAGAGTGTACCAGTTTCAGGTGGAAAAAATAATGGGTGCCGTGATAGTGTAGAACAATCGGTGAGGGTCGACGCATTTATTAGGCGCTCACCAGAGTTACGATAACCAGAATTGGTACTTCTTTAATATATACTTAGACTAAGCATTTAGATATTAGAGTATACACAATGGATTTTGAAGAGCAATTAGAAAAGGCTGAGAGACTCCCTACGCCGTCATTAGTGGGATCATCGATCAGATCAGCCGATGATTCGGCGCATAATAATTATATTCATCCAGAGAAGTCGAAGGGGAGAAAGAAAGAAAACCCCCAAGGACACGGTATATTGAATCAATCAATTGCGGCTTCGTTGGACGATTTGATGCGGGAAGGAGCATTGTTGGGATCAGAAGAGGACTTTGAGGAGGTTTTAGACGATTCTGGAAACGTTAAACAAGATGCTAAATATGCTGGAGAAGATGGTCATGCAACGAATAAATCGCACCTTAGTACGCTTGTAATGAAAGGAGATAATTTAGACGAGTCTGATGATGTTTCTGCCGACAAGGACGAGAAATCTGGAAAAGCTGTGGACAAAAAGTCGGAAAAGGGCGATAAGAACGCAGTTTCGAAGGCGGACAGCGAGAATAATGCTTCTGTTAAGAAGGCAGACGAAAAATCCGGATCGAAAGAGCAAAAAGCAGGTAAAATAGAAGAGAAGTTGTCTGCACCAGCGCTGGAAAAAAACCCAGGTGTTTCCTTCTATAGCCAGGAAGATTATTCCACTCCAAACTTGTCAGAATATCAATTGGACCATCAAATCAATGATCACAAAGATTTGTTGACTAATATCCAATCTCATGATCCTCAACGTTTGCCAAATTCACAATCAGACTACGTTCACGACGATGATTCATATTTCAAGAGACCAGTTTCTCCATCTAAAAGAAGTAACACTTCAGCAGTGAATAGGTTTAATGATGATGTGACTATCTCTGCTGGTGCGACCGATGGGTTACATACTCCATATTTCCAAAGGGATTCGAGATCGCAATCTAGATCTGGTGCAAGCCGCCTGGATAGATCAAGATCCAGGTCGGCAGTTGCTCCACATTTAGCTAGAGGGGATTCTTACAAGAATACAAATATGAACGAACCTTCTGCATATGAATTGCCTCCGGGTTTGGCAGCATCTGAAATAAAAAGTGAAAATGAAGAAGAAGAAGTTGAAGAAGATGAAACACAAGATAGAAGATCCAGACAATCTAAGCCAACTATGGGTGAATCTATCGCTGCAGCAGAAGCTTCTAAGGACAAATTGCCGACTACAGATCCCATTCCCATGCAGAGAGATACATCATTGGTTACTACTGGAGACTATACTAATTTCGACGTGGACAAGCCGGAACCTCAAGTTCAAGACTCGTCTAACTTATATTCCATGAGATCTGCTTCGTCAACTAATTATTTGAGATCCATTTCGAGATCAAGGTCCAGACAACCTGATAAAGATTTGAGGGCATCCAATTTATATAATGAGAAGAATGATGCTGACCCTGAAGAGTTGGTCAAAGGTGGGGCCTTAATTAATGAAGATCCATATTCTACAATAGGTGGTTTGGATACCATGGTAGAAGAGGTGTTAAATCCTGTTATTGATAATTCGGAACCAAGCAAGAATAAATCTAATTCTGAAGAAAAGCCTGCCGATCGTGATGTAACAAAAAAAGATGATACGAAGGAGGTGATTTCAACCGATGATAAGGATAAGCCTAATTCGAAAACTTTGGATTCTACAATGAAGGATGATAAGCTTGGAGGCATTATAAGTAAAGATGATGCTGCAAAACCCGTAGATAATATGTCTTCAGTTACCGAAGATGAAACAAAATCTAATGCCAATGATAACCAAATCAAAAAGAGCGATAAAAAAGATGATGTTGATGTCAAAGCAATTGAGCAAATTGAGTCAAGTTTAGAATCTAACGACTCAATTCTTGATAGAGCACAATCTCTTACCTCAGATGACATACATGGCGATTCATCTGAAGCCAACACCAGATTTGCAGATTCAATTATCAATAAAGATAGGGAAGCCAAAACCGATCTGAAAGGTGATAAGAATAGTCTTGATAATGCTGCGATTGACCAAATTGAAGCGAGCATCGACTCAAAAGATGAAGTTGTTGAAAAAGCTGAACTGCTTACTGCAGAGGATATTCATGGCAAGACTGGGAAATCCGAAAACGAAGCTTCAATAAGTAATAAGAAGGACACTACTAAGACAGATCCTGAAAATTCGGAGAGTGTTAATACCACAGGAACTGAAAAAATTGAATCGAGTATAGGTTCTAAGGACTCAGTCGCAGAATCAGCAGAAGCACTTAAGTCGAAAGATATCAATATTGAGATGAAGGATACCAAAGATAAGATTGTGAATGAAATCGTAACACCAGATAAGCAAAACAAGAATGCTAACGCGAAAGAAACAGATCAAGTGAAGCCTGATCAGTCAAAAGATTCTACAGTTGAAAAAGTCAACTCTAAAAGTATAATAACAGAGTCTGATGAATCTGATAAGTCTCCTAATGTGCATGCCTCATTAGGAGATGCTAAGGAGGTTACGGAAATAGAAAAAGAAAAAGATAGCACAGTTGAAAAAAATGAGCCTCGTGTTGATTCTGCAAGAGATACAAAAGAAGAAGTAAGCAAGAAAGATGTGGACTATAAAGCTATTGAGCAGATCGAGTCCGATACTAAGTCCAGTGATATGGTAACTGAAAAAGCGACGTCGCTTACTGCAGATGATATTAATGCAGATTCCACCTCTAAATCTAAGTCTGTCATTGATGACACAGTCACTGAAAAACAAGAGGTAGACAAGAAGGACGTAGAAGATAAAGCTGCCGAGCAAATTGAATCCAGTATTGATTCCAATGATGCAGTTACTGAAAAGGCGAAGTCGCTTACTGCGAACGATATCACTGCCGATTCTACTTCTAAGACTAAACCAGCCCCAAATGAGGCAGTTACAGAAAAGGATGAAGAGACAAGCAAGAAGGATGTGGAGGATAAAGCTGCTGAGCAAATTGAATCCAGTATTGATTCCAATGATGCAGTTGCTGAAAAGGCGAAGTCGCTTACTGCTGACGACATAACTGCTGATTCTACTTCTGAGACCAAATCAGCCCCAAATGAGGCAGTTACAGAAAAAAACGAAGATACGAGCAAGAAAGACATGGACGGGAAAGCTGCTGAGCAAATTGAATCCAGCGTTGAATCCAATGATGCAATTGCTAAGAAAGCGAAGTCTCTTACTGCAGATGATATTGTAGCTGATCCCACCTTTGAAACTAAACCAGTAACTGATGATACAGTTGCCGAAAAGGAGAAGTCTACTGATGATGCTGATTCGTCTTCTAAGGTTGTCACCAGTGGTCCGGATGGGGAGAAGGACAAAGAAACCAAACCGTCCGATCTTAAAGATACGGAAGTTTCTAAAAAGTTGGAAGCAAAAAAAGAAGTTCCGGTTACACCATCAAAAGATGTGGCTGCTGCTCCAGCAGCCTCAACAACTATAGATGATGATTTGAGCGACATTGATGTATCTCCTGAGGAGTTACGCAAACATTTAGAATCTCAACCGGTCTACATTTTCACGTCATTAGCTGGTGGTATGCAAATTATGACAAGAACCAACAGATTAACGACTATATTAACTGCCAACGGTATCAAGTTTGAATATCGTGATTTAGGTACTGACGAAGAAGCCAAAAAGATTTGGAGAAGACAAGCCAGTGGTAAGACATTGCCGGGTGTTGTAAGAGGAGATGATTATATTGGTAATTGGCAAGAAGTTGATGAAGCCAACGAAGAATACAGGCTCAGGGAGATTCTCTATGAAACCTTATGATCCGATAGGAAATTACTCTTCTTTCTAATACTTTGTATGTGTGTGTGATTATTTATGTTAGTTAAGCTCGTCTAAATTATTTTTTTATTTTTCACTCGTAAGTCTCACCCAAAAAAAATTACGTGGTATCGAGATCAACTGCTAATAAAAAGTCGTAATAGAAATCGTAATTGAATACTTTAAGTAAATATACTTATACAAGCTTATCTTTAACATAGATATCCTATCAATATCGGAATTGTCTTGCTTGTATTCATATTTGTGTACCTGTTAATTAGTTATCCTGCTGCTTTATAATTAAGCATTGCCCATTTGTTGTATCACTGATTTACTTAATCAAAAACTGTTGAATATGTCCACTCCTGCTGAAATTATTGCTGCTCGTGTTAACGGAATTAGTAATTCTAACGAAGAACATGAAATCTTGAATGCTGAATCGCCAATTCAGGTCTCGTCTGATTCTGACGACCTTAATTCATTCAACGAAAGCGAAGCTTCGTTGACAACTTCGACACCTTCAATTTCGGATGATTCTGCATTCCCTACTTTAGGAGGCAAGAAGTCATCGATTCTGTCGTCTACGCCATCGTGGGGACCTGCCATGAAGGCACCAAAGTCTGTTTCTGCATCGCCTTCTGCTACTAAGGCTACATCTGCTATTGGAACTGGTAAATTCAAAGGATCGACCATCCAAGAAGCATTTTCATTGGACTCTGAAGACCAGTTAAATGTTGCCAGGCCAGAATTTATTAAGATTCTTACTGCTGTGAAGGCTGATACTAAAACCAACATCGAATGTACTACTTCTCAACATACAAAGAAAAGAACGTTCTTGATTACTGGTAAACCAGAAGAAGTTAAGTTAGCTAAGAGATTAGTCATTAAGAAATTAACCAAGCCTGTCAAAATCACGTTCAATGTTCCTGCTAAACTTAGATCTAAGATCATTGGCCCTCAAGGTCGTACTTTAAAGCCAATTATTCAATCTAATGAAGTTAAGATTGATATTGGTCACCCTGAGGAGTCCCAGGAGACTGAAGCAGAGGATGACATTTTTGCACAAACTGTCAGAGTCACTGTTGAAGGTGATGTTGAAGGATGCAAACATGCCAAAGCCCTGATTTTAGCTATTGTCAAGGAAGAAACTAAGACTTTATCTACACGTTTAGCTATTGAAGACATTGTTAAGCCATTTGCCGGTAAAGTTATTGATCCTATTGTTCAAAGATATTCCGATTTAGATATTTCTGTTCCAGACTATAAGTCTTCTAACTCTAACATTCATATTGTTGGTGATAGGGAATCTGTTATAGAAGCTAAAGAACTGATCAAAGAAGCTTTAGATGCATTGTCAGGTAAGATACTCGTCGAAGAAGTTCCAATTCCGAAAACTAAGCACCAGTTCTTGCCTATTGACTCTATCTTAGAAGAGAACAACGTTTTAATCAAATTACCAAGTCACGATGAAACGAACGTCAAGTTTATTGGGGAAAAGAAGAATATTCCAGCTGCCCAAGAAAATGCCAGAAAAACGACATCACAATATAAAGTTGAAGTTTTAGATATGTCTAAAGCACATAAGGGTAACATGAATCACGTTAAGGCTGTTGCATCATTGTTAGTTAAAAACGGTACCTTTAAAAGCATCTCTGAAGCTAATGATGTTGTGATTAATGCACCATCAAAGAAACAGTTGGAAGAAGAAGAAGCGACTACAATTCCAATTGAGATTGTCTTGAAGAACGATGATACCGAAAAGGCTAAAGTTACTAGAAAAGCGATTGTTTCAGTTGTCAACAAGATTTCGCCAGATTCAACCAAGGTTATCAATGATATTGCAGAGTTCTTAATCAGAAAAGTTCCATCTACAATTGATGTAGTTGCTGCTCAGAATAATGTTTCATATGTCATTTTAGGTAATACTATCACTTTATTCTCGAAAGTTGAAGACGAGTCGGATGATTTTGATTTCGTAGATTCATCTAACTCATCGGACTCTTTTGCTGCAATTGACAATTCACTTAATAAGTTAAGAGAATTGAGTTCCGATTTGCATTCCGTTGTTTTAAAGGTTCCTTACAATCAACAGACTGAAGTGTCGGGACCAAAAGACACTACTTTGAAAGCAATCTTATCTGGAGTTGAGCCAAATTCAGTTGTTGTCAAATTGCATTCAAATGCTTCAGGTAAGTCTGCAGATGAAATTTATATTCACGGTATTAAGTCTGCTGTTTCTACAGTTCAAAAGGATATTGAAGCCACTTTGAAGGATGCAGAAACCTATAAAGAGCAGGGTGGTTTCAAGACCTCCATTGAAGTTCCATCATCAGTTTTGTCAAGATTGATTGGTAAGAATGGATCAAACATGATTAGTTTGAGAGAGCAATTTGGCGTCAAGATAGATGTTAGCGATGATGGAAAACAAGAAGGAACTAAGGACAAGAATGATAAAACCGAAATTGTCATTTCTGGTAATAAAAGGAATGCAGAGGAATGTAAGGCATCAATTGCTCAATTTTCTAAGAAGTGGGCGGATGAAACTTTAGCAAGATTGAGAATTGAAAGTCAATACCACAGAAGAATGATTGGTCCAAGCGGTGTTTATATAAATAGATTACAAGACAAGTATGATGTCAAGATCAGATTTCCATCTGTTGATAATGCTCCTTCAACTTTTGCAGACGCCCCAAAATCTAAGGATGAGGTCACTATTAAGGGACCATCTAAGGGTGTTGCTAAAGCAGAAGAAGAATTAAAGGAGTTATATCAATTTGAAAAAGAAAATGGATTTAAGGAAACTATGCAAGTACCAACTAAAGCCATCGCCAGAGTTATTGGTAAATCTGGTGAAACAATCAACGATATTGCTGACGGATGTGGTATTGAATATAAATTCAATAGAGATAACGACAACGAAAGTGAAGTTGGATACACTGAAGTTGAATTAACTGGTTCCAGATCAGCCTTGAAAGAAGCAACAAAGAAGATTCAAGAAATTATTGACGAAGCCGAAAGCTTCACTACTGTCACAATCAACGTTGATCCAAAGTATCACCGTGAGTTAATTGGACAAGGTGGTTCAGTTATGAAAGAAATTATTGCCAATGCAGGTGGTGAAGATGTCCCAAGAGCGAAGTATTTCAGATTGTTATCGATTCCAAATGAAGGATCTGGTTCAGACGAAGTTACATCTCAAGGAGATAAGACGATTGTCAATAAGGTTATTGAGCAAGTAAAGAAGATCGTTGCCACTAAAGAAGCCTCGGTCATCGTTGAGTACGATTTACCAAAAGAAAAGCATAGATTGATTGTTGGACAAGCTGGTTCTATTCGCCATGCATTGCAAGATGAATTTAAAGCTGAGATTGATATTCCAAGACCAAGTGATGAATCAACCACAATTAAGTTAGTTGGTTTACCAGAACAGATCGAAGGTTTAAAGGCTAAGATTGAATCATTGACTAAGGACGACTGGAATGTTTCAATTGATATTCCAGAAAACTACCATGCATTGGTTTCAGAAAAGGGTGCTATTTTCAAGAAATTACAAGCGGACTACAATGTTCAAGTCCAACACGGAAACTTGACTAGAAAAGCGTCAAAGTTATCTAGCGCCCCAATTCCTACTCCATCGGAATCTGCTTACCCAACAGAAGACGAAAAGACAAAATTCACGGTTGTTCCAAATGACCAAGTTTCAGGTGGCTCCGATGTGATTCCATGGAGATTGAAGGGTGACGAAAAGGACACGAAAAAGGCTGCCACATTAATCCAAGAAAGATTAGAAAATGCCAAGAACGCCACTTCTATTGGCTGGTTGTATTCTCTGAACCCCTCATCCTTCTACAAGGTTGTCGGATCTCAAGGCTCCAAGATTAATGATATCAGAAAGAAGTCGAGCACTTTTATCACCGTTCCTAGAGCTAACGATAAGAATGCTAATTTTATCTACTTAGTCGGTTCTGAATCCAACTTAGACATAGCTAAAGAGGCTATCGAAGCCTTGCTCAAATAAATGAACAAGAATTCACTGCATAAATAGCTATACTATTCATATTTCTATATATTTTCTACATAAATCTATAACGTATTTTTTAATCACTTGTACTTTCCTGCCACTATTTTTTAGCGAACAATAAAGCGCCGATCTCAATTCATAGTCAGAAATCTCTCCGCCCGTCCTCTCTTGTCCATTGGTATCTATCTTGTTATCGTCGTATATACTGTGGCCATTTGCAGCTATACATTATCCCACGAGACCGCTCCGAGTGCCAACTAACGGTTTAGTGAGCAATCACGTGCAATTGTGAAATTGCAACCATTCGCTACTGCAGGCAGAAGCTTATTGATTTCTTTCTGCAAAATTAGACTCTAAGGGATCTAGTCGGATCAATTGATCAGCATGAGGCAATAGGAAGTTGTGGTTTCCGTAGTTTGGTAGATTTAAGCTTCTGTCGTATAGTAATACGTACGGCTAAACCAATACTGTGTATCTCGTGATATTATGTCAAGCGTCCAAGGTGAAAATAACGACGGACGGAGCGGTATCGGTTGTGGCATCGAAGAAGAAATGCCGTATTTTTTGACATCCGAGGGTTTGTCCGATCACATTTGTACTGAATTAATGCGGCATTCTGGAGCAAACGGTTCTGAGATCCGACCGAGGCTTGCAGTATATATGATTCTTTTTTATGGGACCGAAAAAGAAATTGCCTTAGTATAAAATCCTATTAAAAGTATCTAAAATCTCTAAAGTAGATTCGTTGAACTAATATTCTAAGTTTTAAACCACCTCCAAGCTAATAAGTGTTGAGAAATATTGAGAGCTAATAGTCGTAGCAAATAAACAATTGATCGATGGGGCTTACAGATTTCTATAAGAAGCTGTCTTCGGCTGAAGAAACGAACGATAACAGTGAGACTGTTTCGTACAACTCGAGTAATGACAAAGAAGCAGCAGTTGTTCAATTAGATCAAAACAAGAAGGAAATAGGATACTTGTCAGCTACTTCGTTATGTCTTAACAGAATGTTGGGTGCCGGTGTTTTCTCTACCGGGTCCACGATTTTCTCCTTGTCAGGGTCGGTTGGTACTTCATTAATAATGTGGGCTGCTGGTTCTATAATTGCATTCACTGGGTTATACGTGTACATGGAGTTCGGGTCAGCAATTCCTAGAAATGGGGGAGAAAAGAACTACCTTGAGTATATGTACAAGAAACCAAGGTTCTTGGTCACGGCCATGTATGCGTCGTATGCTTTCTTCTTAGGTTGGGCATCCGGTAATTCTATTGTGGTTGGTGAATACCTTTTGAACGCAGCCGAAGTTGAAGTGACACAGTGGAATTCCAGAGCAATCGGTATTGGAGTGATCACTTTTGCGTTTATTGTCAACGGGATTAATGTTAAATTTGGGTTATTCTTGGGTAACTTATTAGGTTTATTCAAGATTGTCATTGTTTTATTGATCACTGTGACAGGTTGGGTTGCGCTTGCTGGAGGTATCCATACCAATGGCTTCCATGCTCCTGATAACTTTTCTAATGCCTTTGAAGGTGAATCTCCATCTGGATTTGGGATAGTGAATGCTTTATATAACGTTATCTGGTCGTATGTTGGTTACTCGAACATCAACTATGCTTTAGGTGAAGTGAAGAATCCTGTTAAAGTGTTACGTATTGCCGCCCCTACTGCATTTATTTCATTGGCAATTATTTATATGTTTGTCAATATTGCATACTTTGCCGTTGTGCCAAAGGAAGAAATCGCTAACTCGGGTAGAATTTTAGCCGCGTCTTTCTTCAGATATGCTTTTGGTAAGACCGCTGAAACGGCATCATCAGTATTTGTTGCATTATCAGCCTTAGGTAATGTTATGTCAGTCATTTTTTCACAAGGTAGAATTATTCAACAATTGGGTAGAGAAGGTAGTTTGCCATTTTCCAGATTTTTTGCTACTCAAAAGCCATTCAATACTCCATTTGTTGGTTTAATGCAACATTGGATCGTTTGTATTGTGACGATTGTTGCTCCTCCTCCGGGAGATGCCTATAATTTCATCTTAAATTTAATCTCGTACCCCTTAAATGTGGTTAATACTGCGGTTGCATTCGGTTTATTATATATTTACTGGCAGAAGCGTAAGGGCTTAGTGGAATGGGATCCTCCAATTAAAGCATCAATTCCAATCATTGTATTTTTTGCATTTTCTTCATTATACTTGATCGTTGCACCATATATTCCTCCTACTAATGGACAGACAGTTTATGAAGATTTGCCTTATTGGATTCACCCAGTTGTCACCTGGGGTGTTTTCGGTGTTGGGGCTGTATACTGGTTGTTGTGGGCTAAGGTTTTGCCGCATTTCGGTGGCTACAGATTGGTTGCGAAAGAAGTACTTGGTGAAGACGGATTCTGGAGGAATAAGTTCTATAAAATTTCAAGAGACGAAACAAATGCTGTTAACGAGTTCGGCGATGATATCGCAGAAAGAACCATTTAATCGATTTATTTATATATATTGGGATAGAATATTTAACAATTGGGTTAATTTTGTATTATAGTGAGGCATAAAATAGAAACTATATTAATAAATAATAAGAGTATTAAAAAGACTAGTAAGTATATGTATAGTAAGTAATTGTAGAAGAGTGAGTAGTTATCAAAATTTCTCAAAAATTGCAAGCTTTTAGCAAAATTTTCAAATGGTGAACAATTTAAATTATAGTACATTTATACAGAAAGCCAACAAATACCTATATAGGAAGGTAGTAAATCACACACATAATCAAGGATTCTTATTCTAATTAAACATGTATATACTTCTGTTTTGTACATTAAATTATATTGGAAAATATTAGTTCTTCCTTAGTTATCTCTATATCCAATACTGGAAAGCTTCAATCACCACCAATTCCTCATCAGATATATCAAACCTACATTACAGCCTCCGTATGCTAAAAACTTTTTATTTCCTATTTACATTTTCATAATTTACAAATATTTGCATTCAAATCTTGTGTCTATTTTCCTTTGCAGTATGCAATGGAGACCAGATACCTCTAACAGATTCATTGATTGACAAAACCTTATGATTCCACTTGAATAACTTATTTCCACTGGATTGCGAGTGTTCATTAATTTTATTCACTATTTCACTAGCAGGTAAATTGGCAATACTAACTTGATTGTTGTGATCGTTGTTATAATGGAATACCAACTTTGGGTGTCCCTTTTGCTTTGTTACGTCAAAGAATATTTTTGATTTAGCCGATGCCATGGAATTTAAAGAACCAGATGCTAACAAATCACGAATACCACTCGATGATCCACCGTGGTTACAATATTGCACGGATATTTTGTGGCATGGCAAAACATATGCTCCAATACCATTCCGACTTATGGATACCTTGGGTATAGCTTTAACTGGCATATTATGATGATCAATATTACTTAGAACGCTACCTTATTACCAATATGGCTATCCAACAATTTTTTTTCACTTAAGTTACCAGTGGAAGTTACACAAAATTATTCGCACCAGAAAACCACACCATGGGTTCCACACATATAAAAAGCCACTAACATCAATGCATCACTAACATCCATACACCGGAGAATGAAATCGCGGGTAACGTGCGTTCTTGCTCCTTCCTCAGAAGGAAATTTTTATCGTCCTGAATTTCCGGTTTGGTCCATTAGTTCGTTGTGAGTTATCGTTTCCAATTTTTCCCACGCGCTTGGCTTCCGTTTAAAACATCACCACCATGGTCTTGAATTCCTCCTTTTCAAGATATTTATTCTTTAACACATTAAGTTTCGAAAATTTTTTCATTTCTTCCTGTCAAACTAATTATGAACTACAAGAATTACCAACAAGTTGTTTGCTTAAACACAAAACAACCTAAAGTTGTCAAGAAACATAGGTCCATACGAAAGCCTGCCTCAACCTCCGGCAAAAAGCGCACCAAGACAGGGTGCCTTACCTGCCGTAAGAGAAAGAAGAAGTGTGATGAAGAAAAGATAGACGGAAAGTGTCAGGCTTGTACCAGAAACTTCTTATCATGCTGCTGGCCAACTCCCACTGCCACTATTGATGCTTTGCCGGTACCTCAGACTTCAGAAATTGTGCAAACGCCTCTTTCTTCTCCTACTGCCTCCCCAATGAGTGCTTATCCAAGCCCAAGGTCACCTACAGACTTGCACAGCGACGACGAAATCAAATCGCTCTCCTTGGATAATTCCAATTACAAATTAGTGAGCTTCAAACTGGAAGGTCGCGATGTGCCGAAATCTAAACACAAGGACGCAAAAGAAGTGCAGCACAAGACTGATTCGGCCGAACAGAAGTTCATAATCACCTCAATAGACAGTCATCATGGGTTATGTCAAGTTTCGTCAAATTAAATTAAATTTATTTATGTATATTATGTATATTATGGGTTAATAAAGGTTACGGTAAGCACGATAGTGCTTGATTACTAAATGATTGTAGAATGTACGAATATAGAACAAATGGTGAGTAATGCTGCACTATTTCTACAAACAGAAGGCTAGGGCGAATTTGCGGCTATTCGACACAACCGTTAGGATATGGCGAAAATGCCGATTTGAGACCGACCGGACGAGTTGGATAATTACCGACTGCGGACCCATGGTTCGAACAGCTGTAACTTGGCACGAGAGAAATCGCAATCGTGCAGCAAGTGTGCCACTTGACATGATGAAGAAGCACGGGTTGTTTTCTAGTCGCACGGGAAGTTAGCACAAAAACGGTCGTAATTTTCGTTCAACGTTGATCGTAGCACGCGACTGTTGAAAATTGCATGTGAAATTCCCAGCTGAATTTTTGGGTTCATTTTCACATGCATTTTTTAATTTTTTACTAGGACCAACGAGTTATAACGCAGCTAGTCAGAATGATCATTCCGAGTATAGGTATATTCATGGGTAGGATAGAAGTGGCAGTTCTTGAGTGCTTTCAAGTATCTAGAAACTTAGAAAAAGTTCTACAAAGTGTGGATGTAAAAGCCACAGTTATAGATCAACGATGATTTAGTGCGATTCCCGAATCTCAGATAAGGAGTTATAGAAAGGACCAACAAAACACCATACATATACAATAATAACAAACATCCTTAGCGGCATATTCGGAGGTATGGAGTGCAGTTATAGCACTGCATAATTGGACATTTTATTAGTGAGAACGTATCGAATTGTGCAATAAAAGTGTGGCGTTTCCTAATCGATCAATATGGTGCATAGAGAGACTGCGAAATAGGTGGAAAAGTTGACTAATTGCACATATGACTGTGGATTGTGGACTGTGGACGCTACGGAAGTACATTTGCAAATTTTCATGATTGGACTATAGCAATAGGCACATTGTTGTGGCGGTGGGTATACTGGCATTATAAATATTCAGGCAGATCCTGGAGGTTAAAAGTTAGGATTTAAAGTTCATCTTAGAGTTCATTCACATTAACTTTTTCATTTAACGTTAATATTTACGAAAGCTTAATATGTCATCAGGAAACTTATTTGGAAATTTCGATATCCACTTTGTCGAAGGAACAGACGAAATAGACCAAGATGGTACCTTGGTCATCAATAAACAGAACAGGGACCAACTGGAGTTCCCTGAATTTTTGCCAACTTGGGATCCAAGACAAAAGTACGCCCCATTGAAGTTTTTCAAGCATGAAGATCCGGGTGCTAGAGCCGACAAGTCGTTACCAAATTTATTTCCAAAAGACTCCAACCATATCCAAAAGAGAATCACGCCTAAGTTAGGAACAGAAGTCACTGGTATACAATTGTCACAACTTGATGATAAAGGAAAGGACGAATTAGCCTTGTTCGTGGCACAGAGAGGTGTAGTTGTCTTTAGAGAACAAGATTTCGCAACCAAAGGTCCAAAATTTGCTACTGAATATGGTAGCCACTTTGGTCGTTTACACGTTCATCCAACTTCAGGTGCTCCAAAGGATCACCCAGAATTGCATATCACATACCGTCGTGCCGATGAAGGTGAATTCAACCGTGTCTTTTCAAACAGATTAAATTCAATCGGATGGCACTCAGATGTTTCATACGAATTACAGCCACCAGGTACCACATTCTTCACTGTTTTGCAAGGACCTGATGCTGGTGGTGACACCATTTTTGCAGATGTTGTTGAAGCTTACAACCGTTTATCTCCAGAATTCCAAAAGAGACTTGCAGGTTTACATGTTTTACACACTTCTGAAGAACAAGCAAACAATTCCCGTAACCAAGGAGGTATTGAAAGAAGAAAGCCAGTTTCTAACATTCACCCATTGATTAGGCAACATCCGGCTACCGGTGATAAATTTATTTACTTGAACCGTCCATTCTCTAGAAGAATTGTTGAATTGAAGGAAGATGAATCCGACTACTTACTTAACTTTTTATACCAGCATATTGAATCCGCTCATGACTTACAATTAAGAGCTAAATGGGAACCAAACTCTGTTGTTGTCTGGGATAACAGAAGAGTTGTTCATTCTGCTGTTATTGACTGGGATACTCCAGTATCTAGACATGCGTTCAGAATCACCCCACAAGCTGAAAGACCGGTTGAAGATTTGAAGGATTTGAATAGGGAAGAATACGACGTTGGTGATGTTGCTGAAGCTTTAGATAAGCTTTTAAAATAATCAGATAAAAATACATAGATCATATTTGATAGGACAAAAATTAAATTAATATACAAAAACAATTAAAATTCAATGTAGATAATGACAAATTATTAAATGAATAAATACTTTAGATTTTATCTATTTTACCAATACGTATATTACAGGCAACAATTAAACGAATAAATACGTCCGATTTATCTACTTATCAATACATATATTACAGGTAACACATTACTATTATAAAAACAAACGTTGATAAATGAAATGATAAGGTATTGACGATTAGACTCAAGCGTTATCTAATAAATAATTTGTGGCGGCTTCTAAATTTCCATTTTCCTTAGCTAGAGCTTTAGCTGCAGTGTCTTCATCAAATCCCATACCAACCAATTCTTGAATTGAATCGTATTGATTTGAATCTGATACTGCTAGTTGAGAATGCTCTTGTACTGTTTGTGAGGTTGGCTCAGAATTACCAAATCCTGCAAAAAGCTGCTCCCATTCATCATTGGAATTCTTGTTCGGTTGTTCAGATGATTGACGATTGAATTGTGAATAGGCGGCGTCGCTTTGATTTAGTGGCTCGTTGGTAAAATCTTCCGATAACCCAAATTCTTGATTTTGACCTTCAAATTCATCATTCAAATTATCATCAACCTGAGCTGCTTCAAGATTATCAAATTCATCAGCAAATAAATCTTTTCCATGATTTTCTGGCGCAGCAGGCTGCAAATCATTAAACGCACTGTCGAAATCATCATGAGGTGCTTCATTAATGCCGTGCGATTCTTTAGTTTGACTTGGTAAATTATCCACCGCATCATCAAAGTTATCATCCTGAGATTCATCATCAGAGGAGCTTTCATCATAGTCCAATTCTTTAATTGGAGGAAACTCATCTTCAATTGAAGGGTGAGGTAAATCAGTATCTTCTCTAACATTCAGAGGATTCTGCATAACAAATGATTCTTTATTCCCAGTTCCAAACTGCTTGTCTTGAGAGTTGTATTGATCTCTTGCATCATCCGAGTTCACCATCTCAAAAGATTCCACTCCAGATGATAATTTATCACTGGATTCTTCTTGATTATTGTAATTTTTGGATTCATTATGGGTAGCAACGGCTGTTCCCGCAGTGTTAGGAGCAGTTAAATTATCAATAGTGTCCCGATCGCTAACTTCGTCAATATTATCATCACGAACAGATAATGCCGCATTATTCTGAACACTGGACGTCAAAGAGTCTGTTCTTTGAACACCAACTAACATACCAGGCATTCCAGCCATACCTGCACCAATTCCTGTATTAGATCCTTCAGGGAATTGAAAATCTGAATTGCTTGGTGACGTTACAGGAGTTTCATTTCCATCAGTATCTTCAGTCATTACCGTTGATGAAGGCGCAGTTGCATTTGTGTTATTCTCCTCAGTAGATTGGTTGGTAGATAACCTTGGAAATCTATCGCTAAGCTCATCGGTAGCTTGCTCAGTATTTTGGCCAGAAGCAGTTGGGAATGATGATGCATCTTTGTTAATATCTTGCAAATCATCAACACCTGTTAAATCTGCACTTGGTTTATCTCTAACTTCATCAACCAAGTCACTTACCTTAAACTTCGAGCTGAAACTTCTTTGTTCATTCTTATCATTTGAAGTATACGATTCTTGTTGTCTGTCTCTATTAGAAGTTGATGACTCATCATTACCCATGCTATGGCCAACCATACCTGCAACACCAGCAATGGCCGAACCAACACCAGCTCCCATAGCCATACCTTTAGCATTACCAAACAAACCGGAATTTTCTTTAGAAGGTTGAAATTTGGATAAATCTTCATGTTGCTGAGCCAAATCTTTGCTTTCCGTTTCGGAGTTTCTCTGTTGTTGTTCAGCTCGATTGAATTCTTCTTGTAAGCTTTTATTATTATTTTCCATTTCTAAAAGCTTATCTTTCAATTCTTGGTTCTTAACAAGTGATACTTGAACCTGGGACTTTGTAACCGATAACTTATTTGTTAATTGCTGAAGCTCACTTGCTCTTATTTCAGTCTGTTTCTGAAGCTCAGCATTTTCAGCATTTAAATTACCTAATTTCTCTTTCAATGATGCATTTTCTTTCTGCAAGTTTTCCATTGTTACTTGTCTTTCATTCAAGTCAGAAGTTAAACTGTTAAATTTTGCTTCCGATATAGACGTCTCGGACCTTAATGCTTCTGTTTCCTCTTTCGCAGTAGTCAAATTAGCCTCAACTTGATTAAATTGTTGAACTTCGCTTTCATAAGACGATCTCAATGTCTTTAATTTGTTACCAATATCTTGCTTGGTTGATAAAATTTTAGTTAATTCTTGCTCTGCTCGACTTTTCTTTTCATGCAATCCCGAAGTTTGGGTAGTTAATGACTTTATTTGGTTTGAGAGATTAGCAATATCTGAAGTTGCTTGGGATAATTGACCAGAAATCTCAGGATCAGCATCGGCCAACAAGTCATCGTTCTGGTTTGGTAACGATCTTTGTTGTTGGAACGAGCCCTCACGCGAGACACTTCCGGCATTACTGTGCGCCGGAACAGGTGGAGGAGATTGATACCCAGAGGATGTTGGTTGTTTCATAGGTGAAGATGCAGTACCAACTGCTGATGGTTGATTCTTCACAGGTGGAGGAGGGACAGATCTTAAAGCATCGTAATTAATTTTTTTGCTTTCTGACACAGGAGGTGGTGATCTTTGTTCAGCTTCATGACGAACATCTTCACCCAATAAATCTTCCTCTACCTTCTCTTCTTTAGAAGCAGGGAAGGATTGATGTTTATTCATTAAAGTTTGACCAAAAGATGAGGTAGGTTTAAATGACTGCGACAAGTTTTTCCGAACCTTTGGTAAATCACCAGGATGACTCAAATCACTACTTGAAGTACGTGTTTCAAGTGATCGGTTCGCACCACTTGGTACTGATGAACCTGTATTAGATACAGCTGATGCAGCGTTATTCGTATTCAGGCCTGGACCAAAAATGTCTACCAAATCATCCATAGCAGTTTTTTGCTTTTCAATAGGTTTTATTTGGGAAGCATTTCTAGTATCTGAATTTGACTGAGGTTGAGGCTCACCAACGCTCTTAATTGATTCAATCAACGAGTCAGGAACAATATTTGGTAATTTATCACCAGCTAATCTTTTGTTAACTAAGAACAACGCTATAGAGAATTCTAATTTCGTAAAAATACCAGTGTTTTGTATATCGGCCAAATCCCAAACCGAAGCCAAGTCTTGTTGATTTAATTTTGAAGTCATTAAAACTGAAGCTACTTGATCAGGAGACAACTGTCCCTTCTTAGCTTTATCCAAATTATCGAAAATAGAGTCATATTGTTGTTTCATAGTAGGCGTTACGGTCCAACTATTGGCATCTTGACTTACAGAAACATCTCTATGTGGTGACTGAGGTTGTTGGAATTGATTTTGTGTGCCAGCTGAAGGAGGATGTCTAACCGTGGTTTGCTGCGAATTGATAGAGTTATAAGAAGCTTGGCGAGAACCTGGCGATTGTAAGTTAGCTTCAGGAGATTGGACTGATTGCCAAACATTCTCAGACAAAAAAGGTGGCAATTGCTTGATAACTCCACTTAATAAACCATGAATCAAATGCATAGCAATTACAAAGCTGGGCATATCCAATTTACCGCTATTGTCTCTATCAACCAAACTCCAAATCTGACCCAAAGTTGCAGTGGGTAACTTTGCCTTCATGAATATATCTCTAGCCCTATTTCCATTTAACTCTCCTCTTGGTGTTCCGACAGTTTTGATGAAGAGTTGACTAAATTTTTGATAATCGGCCGACGAGATCGATGAAATTGGGTCTTGAGGCTTGGACTGGAGAGTTGCCGTATTCTGAGGAACAATTGCGCTAGGCTGCGATTGCATGAATGAACTATTGGTTGATTGTGGTTGCAATGAAGGTGGTGGCTGCACCAAGTTCAAATTGGCAAATTTCGGCATTGGACCAGGCGTATCTCCCAACGTTGAGGTCGGATGCTGCCCAGATTGCGTGTAACCTATTAATCTCATAGCATGACAAAATCCGAACTGCGTCAAAAACCCCAAATTGTTATGATCAGCAATTTGCCAAATTTCCCCCAATATAGCCGGCGGTAATCCCGATTTTTCAAACGTCGATCTGGCCTTCTCTCCAGTTATAATTCCCGTTCCCTCCGGATCCAAAGACTTGAATAACTGTGAATATAATTTTTTTTCTTCTGGTGTAAGTCCCACTTTAAACGTAGGGGTAGCTAGTCCTAGTTAGTATTCATCTCCATTCCCCAATCGCAATTCGATCGATCTAAAAAAACATACGCAGAGAAACACTCATAATGAATCTTGTACTCAATTAATGTCAAAAATTCCTATTAATAACAATTTATATTATAAATTTGAAATTAATTGGACCTATGTTCCTCTATAGCACTGTTTAATTTCTTCATAGCCATTAGTAGACGATTACAGGAGCAATTATGTACATTCGCACGACTTACCATGAAATAGGAGCCATATGCACTCCTATGTACGACAAAATGAACGATTATTACCGATATGACTACAATGGAAGGCGTAAGACTGGGTTAGGATGAGGGAAGGCGTGAAAATGAAGCAGCTATGGTCATCTGAAGTATTTTTGGAAGGGGTGTGAGGCCAATGATGAAATACTGGTCGAAACTGACCAGATTGACCAGATTGACGGGGAGTAGAGAGAAGGAACACGACATTTTGGCATTTGCAAATAATGTCGGGCGCAAAGAAATGTCGCGACGTTTTTTTCATGTCGATGAGATAGATTTTTTTCTACACTACAGTGAAAAATTTCATTAATATTAGTTTTTAGTAGATATAGTAACCCCTATCGCTCTTTTAAATTCATATTATAATATAAATCAGCAATGAACAGAGGAAGAGGTGGATTTAGAGGTGGCCGTGGTGGTAGAACCGGACCATCTCAATTTCAACAAGGACCACCAGATACCGTTTTAGAAATGGGTGCCTTTATGCAATCTTGCGAGGGAGATATTGTTTGTCGTTCCATAAATGTTAAAATTCCATACTTCAATGCTCCAATCTACTTGGAAAACAAGACCCAAGTCGGTAAAGTTGACGAAATTTTGGGACCTGTGAACGAAGTTTTTTTCACTATTAAGCCATCTGAAGGAGTTCAAGCCGATTCTTTCAAGGACGGTGACAAATTTTACATTGGCCCAGATAAATTATTACCGTTAGAAAGATTTTTGCCTAAGCCAAAGGAATTCGGTACCAAACCAAAGAAGAAGTCTGCTGGTGGTGCAGGTCGTGGTGGATTTGGAGGCCGTGGAGGAGCCAGAGGAGGCCGTGGTGGATTTGGTGGCCGTGGTGGAAGCCGTGGTGGATTCGGAGACCGTGGTGGCCGTGGTGGTAGCCGTGGTGGATTTGGTGGCCGTGGCGGAAGCCGTGGTGGATTCGGAGACCGTGGTGGATTTGGTGGCCGTGGTGGAAGCCGTGGAGGATTCGGAGACCGTGGTGGACGTGGTGGTGGATTCCGTGGTGGTCGTTTTTAAGCCTTTGAGGTATAATGTTTAATCATAAAATCATCAGATTTGAAAGTTCACTCATCATAAATCACTGAAATTTTTCTCAGAAATAACGTAACCCTAAATCGATCTGGCATTCATGTTAAGTCGTCTATGATTATCAGTATAAATTGAAACGCTTCTTTTTATTTTCTTCTATTTATATTCAATCTCAATTACACTATTACACAATTACTAGTTTAAATATATTATATTGCTTTAATAAGATGCATTTTTTAAAACTATCCGTTCCACGCTGCAAGTCTAACTTGATAGAATCTATTTACATGAGTCTCTGAACCTTTGTCTTCTTCCGAAGTGCATTTTGCTTCATCATGGTCTCTTCTTGAATGGCAGCACTACTACCTATTGTATCTTCTTTAACCAATCCACAACTCAGCAATATTTCGTATCTAATTTCTTTGTATCCTTGCCTGCCAGGAACAAACTTGTTCGTTTGTACATTATTAAAGAATAATTTTGGTAAGGTTACAAGATTAGACATATTTGATTCTTCTATCATACTACCAAAGTACTCAATGACCTTCTTATTGCATTGTTTTATCAAAGTGGCGCCGTTGACTCTTTCTTCTACGGATTTGGGCTTATTAGCATGTTTAGAATTGATTAGCTTTTTTGGCATGAATTTTTGAATAACTTGGTCTACCTTGGTGAAAATTAGATCGAATGAGACCCCTTCACTTATCAAGAAGTCTATTATATGTAAGTCTTCTTCTTGAAAGCCTTTCACACTGTCTATTAATACAAAAACCCTTCTCAACGACTGTCCCTTGGTTATGTAATCTGTTATAACCTCTCCTTGCGACAGTTCCCCAAATTCACCGTAACCTGGACTATCCATTATTCTCAATTTATTACCTATATTGAAACAGTTGAGCGTCTTAGTGTAGCCTGCCCTCTTCGAAACAAATGCATGCTCAGTGGATAAATTGGCTGATTTGTTTTCTTCTCTATTAACTAACAAACTATTGATCAACGAGGATTTTCCCACGTTCGTGTTTCCTAGTAATAGAACCTCTGGCAACGGTTTGAGATGTTCTGGTTGGATTCCAAACGTCTTTTTAGAATTTAACTGCGTCAAATGGTACTCCGTTTTTCTATAGGGTTCAATCTTAGACAATTTCTCTGTCTTTTCTTCTTTTAACCTTTTATATTTTATATATGGTATTTCATCATATTTATCTAACGTCCACTCAAGCTTAAAACTAGAATTATTAAAGAGTGCCTGAGTCTCAGAAATTTGTCTTCTGGTTGGTTTGGGGTATTCTTTATATCTGAAATGATCAGTTAGTTCATTTGGTGATACAACAAGCTTCGTGCTATCCTTTGGCGGAATTTCTGACGGCTTTAATTTATTAATGTTGCATTTTTGAGATGGGTGCTCATCCTTGTAAGTATTTTCCGTTCTGTTGAGGGATGAAACAAGATAGTCAATTGACGCTTTTCTCTTGAACGTTAGCGAGTTCGACCATCCTATGACTGGTATAAAACTCCGTATAAACCTCATTTATTCACCATTTTGATCAGAGAAGAGTATATAGTATGTAAATTTTTCGGAACTGATATCTACATTTCATTACCTGCATGTAACAGAGGTCCTAAAAGATCAAGAGAGAGATATATTATATGATATACACATTTAGTGAACCAGGACTACAGTATAAATTATTAGATGACTTTAGAATGGTATCTATAAGAATACCTGTTCTTATAAGTAAGTAATTTTTTTCAAAAGAAAACCGTCCTTTCAACTATTATAAAAATGAAACCAAAAATTAACACAGCTTTTAAGTCTTCATCATATCCCTTATATTTGCTGCTTATTTAGGGCTTGCACTGATTCATTTAAATCATGATAAAGCTATACATTTTCTCACATTCATGGTACTCACGACAGAATTTTACTTCATCTTTAACACGAAGCGAAAGGAATTAAAGATGCTACGATATATTACTCTATTGGTTTGCACTGGGGGTGCAGGAATTGGACTGGAAATTCTACAAAGTATTGTAAACCCTTCCCGTGTATTTGATATAAATGATATTCTCTGCAATATTGCGGGAAGTCTAGTAGGAGTGGGAGTCAGTTCAGGGTATCTGATGTGGATAATGAAGAACAGAAGACCACAAAAACAGAGTTATAGAATGGATGTTCGACATCCACTAAACAGAATTGAACAGGACGACGTGGTTCCAGAGGAAGAAGACTATGTTAAAATAGAAATGAAGGATGCTGCCGAACAAGTGTGACTTGTCCGGATAGTTCCTCAGGTTGAAACGATGGTGTTTAAACTTCATATATGGCAGAGTTTTGAGTAGTATACAAGAAAGGTATTTCAGATGTTCATTATAGAGCCAATTGGGATCACCTGGACCTATTTAGATCTGACGTAAACTCTCTCGGAAATTAGTGTGGAGAACTTAAGAATTAGTTACAAACCTGGCCAAATTTGAACCTTCCATGACTTCAACTGCTAAGATTACGCATTGATGATGGCTATAATCTCATATCTATATATTGTAGCCATGCCTGTATATCTCATCTAATGATTCCATGATATATTATTAGAAAATTCCTATAAGCATGGATACGCTTGGATTATTTTGATAAAAATCGACCATTGCATTTAGACTTTCTTCATGAGCAATCTTATATATCTAAATAATCAATTCTATGTCGTATATCCTCAGCTACGATGTTCTATTTTGTTTCATCTTATAGCAAGCCCTGTAGAACAAATATGGAATTTACTGTATATAACGCGAAGAACAACAAACAATCAAAAGTAGCGAATATGAAAAAAATACATAACATGATTGTACTGTTAATAGCTATATACGGGACATAATTATAGGAACGAAACATTCATTCCGAATATTTATTACCTTTATCTCTTTTTGTACGACCGTCAGTTAAATAGAGGATATTTGAATCAATGTTGCTGGGTTTAACTTCGGCCTCGAATGAGCCAAGTCGCAATGAAGAGAATAAATATGGTATGAAATACAACTCTAGAAGAATATCCCTTCCAAGATTTACGAGCAGTGATAATGGCTTTGATGAAGATAACACTGATGAGATAAACTATGCTACAAATAAGGAAAATATCCCTAATGGTAACGTCGTACCGCCCGGTTTAAAGGAGAATGAAGACCCTGAAGAAATTTATAGAATAGTGTCGGGCGGTTCTAAAAAGGGTAATGACGAACAAATTGAACAGACCCCGATAAAACCTCAAAGAAGTAGAATGGCGAATTTCAATGATTCACCAAGAATTGTGGGAAATTCTTGGTCGTTTTTTAATAGGAATGAGGACAAACAAGAATTAAGATACGACAATGAAGACGATGAAGACAAAGGCACAACTCCATATACAAGTCAGCAACAAAGCGAAGATGACCGATATCCAAATGAAGATATAGAAGCAGAATTACCTTCGAGCGATCTTGAAAGCCCTGGGCAGATTAGCCCGCAGCATGTTGATGAATCTTACAGAGAAGATGATACCAACCTAGCGGACGTTACTCAAGTAAGCAATGATCAACCAGAATCTCCGCCACAACCAACTAGGGGTCAATCATTTTCGAATTTTTTACCGGCAAAGTTTGGCGGTCGATCAAATCAAAATACAGGTGCAAAGAGAAAGTTTCAATTTTTTAGTCGGAAAAATAAGAATAAGGATAGAGAATCCAGAAGAGGTACGGCTATAGCAGCGCCAGATGAAGAGGAAGCTGATCGCGCAACTGGGGAAAGAGCCCAGCTTTTAGTCGGAACTTTAATAATAGGTTCTCCTGCCATTAATTTACTTGCATCCTGTCTCTTAGAAGATGAAAAAGGTATTTCGAGGTCACCATTATTGTTGACATTAATCGGGTTCAAAATTACTGATATCTCGCTGACAATTAATACAAAGAACAGGAAATTTAGAATTGACTTGGAATACGGAGTTGGACCTCAAAGATTAAAATGGTCAGTTGAGAGAAATGCTAAAGATTTATTATACTTACATTCACGGTTTAAATTCGACAGTTGGAAGAAAGAAGTGGTCCGCAGTAAGAATTCTGATTTGCCTAAGTATCCAATGCCTCCTCTCAGGACTCGTGGAAATAATGACCAAAATCGTAAAAAATCAGGACCCAGCCAAGTAAATCCTGGAAGAAGTAACCAAACAAGCTTAGATATTAATGATGGAATGGCAGGAGTAGACGGAATGTTGGAAGCTCCCCATAATGATAATGCATCCATTGCTACGGGAAGAAGCTTCACCAATCGCTTGAGAGCTCATTTAAGTAATATTTCATCTGTCTCAACTGAGTTACAGTCTCCAGAACAATTGCGAACCAAAATCATGAAAAATCAGGATTATATAGACCAGGTGACTAATTATTTGAACGAGCTAATTAAATTGGTAGCATTAAAACCTCAATCGAATAAATTGTTTCAATTCTTCGAGATATCGCCAATATCTTCCTTATTGAGTTACGAAACGGGGTTCCTTGGTAAACAGGGTGTAATTCATATTGGTGGTACTGCCAAATCACAAGGTTGGAGGGTTGGCCATTTTAAGGCCAATGATTTAAAGGGTATGATAGACAGGCGCTCTGAGAAATGGCTCTTGGTTAGAGGCTCCTATGTTATGTATGTTGCAGACATTAATGCAACGTCACCTTTGGAGGTATTCTTAGTCGATTGGAAATTTAGAATTCATTACCATGGAGATGACGATAAATCGTTCCTACTGGCGAGAGATGATGAAGAATCAGATTATGATGATTCCTCCTTGATTCAAAACGTATTAGGACATTCAGATGAGTCACATTCAGAAGATGCTCATAAGAATGTTTTTAAACATTTGAATATCGTATTGGAAAATTCCGAGAGAAAATTGGTTTTGATCCCAAAATCATTTAAGGAGAAAAAGCTTTGGATTAAATCATTGACAGATATGAAAGCATCAACTATATGGTCAGAACCTCATAGGTTCGGTTCTTTTGCACCAATTCGGACAAACTGCTTTGCTCAATGGTTTGTTGACGGAAGAGATTATTTCTGGGCAGTATCCTCGGCATTAGAAATGGCCAAAGATGTCATTTTCATCCATGATTGGTGGTTATCTCCTGAATTATATTTGCGTCGACCAGCTAATGGAAACCAACAATGGAGAATTGATAGAATATTACAAAGAAAGGCCCAACAAGGAGTTAAAATTTTCGTGATTGTGTACCGTAATGTTGGAAGTACAGTATCAACAGACTCATTATATACAAAGCATTCGCTTTTATCTTTGAATGAAGATAATATTCATGTAATCAGATCTCCAAACCAATTACTTCAGAACACTTACTTTTGGGCTCATCATGAAAAATTATGCATAATAGATCAAACAGTTGCATTCTTAGGGGGAATCGATTTATGTTATGGTAGATTTGATACGCCAGATCATGTGTTGGTAGATGATTCAAAGATGGATTTCAATTCCTTGGATTCAGAATTCTCTGTCACACCAGAAGAATATATCAGATTCCAAACATTCCCCGGTAAAGATTATTCTAACCCTCGTGTTAAGGACTTTATGGAGTTAGATAAGCCATATGAATCAATGTATAATAGAAATGAGGTACCAAGAATGCCATGGCATGATGTTCACATGGTTACTTCTGGTAAGGTTGCCAGAGATTTATCTAGACATTTTGTTCAAAGATGGAACTACCTAATTAGACAGAAACGACCAAGTAGATATACTCCACTACTTACTCCACCTCCTGATTTTTCCGATGAAGAAGCGACTGAAATGGGGTTGGACGGAACTTGTGAAGTCCAATTGTTGAGGTCTTCTGGTAATTGGTCTTTAGGATTAAAAGAACACGAGCAAAGTATTCAGAATGCATACTTAAAATTAATCGAAACATCGGAGCATTTTGTTTACATAGAAAATCAATTTTTTGTTACGTCATGTGTTATTGATGGGAATGAAATTCAGAATAGAATCGGTGATGCATTGGTTGATAGAATTATTAGAGCTCACAATGAGGGCACTAATTGGAGAGCTATAATAGTGATTCCATTAATGCCTGGTTTCGAATCACAGGTTGATGAACCAGATGGATCTTCTGTTAGAGTTATTATGCAATGTCAATTTATGTCTATCTCGAGACAACCGACTTCGATCTTTGCTAAATTAAGAAAGTATGGAATCGATCCTGATGATTACATCCAATTTTTTTCTCTAAGAAAATGGGGTATAATTGGACCTGACAGAACTTTAGTTACAGAACAATTATATATTCACGCCAAGACTATGATTGTGGACGATAGAGCTGCTATAATTGGCAGTGCTAATATAAATGAAAGATCCATGAGAGGTTCTAGAGACTCAGAGGTTGCAGCAGTTGTTAGAGATACGAATACTGTTAAAAGTAGAATGAATGGAGAAGAGTACTTAGCGGGTAAATTTGCATACTCATTAAGAATGAGATTAATGAGAGAACATCTTGGTGTGAGTGTTGATATTCTCGATATTGTTGAAAGACGGTTCAACAGGTTCGAAGAATTTGCTCACACATCCCAGGGCTTAAAAGCAAGAACCAGCAAGTTTAGACATAAGGAGAATACCATTCTATCTGCGATGGTGGAACTTGCTTCTAGAGATATACTTGATGAACCAAATGGTACATACAGATGGCAAAACTACCAAAGAGTAAACGAAGTGGACGATTCGATTGATCAAGTTCCACTTGATGATGTTGAAGAAGACGAAAAGGGTCAAAGCATTCCATCCCCATTATCGTTACCTATATCCTTTAGCAATAGGACTGGTACGAATGAAGCTAATAAAGGAATAAGGGATAGCAAAAAACATTCGTACGATGCCAGAGTGCAACATAACGAAAATCATAAAAAAGACGTTTTTGGTGATGGTCCAGATAAATACAAGTCTAAATTAGCTAAAAGAGCCAGGTTGAATAGTGCACGGTTTTTAAGAGAGCTTGCAAGTAAGGCAATGGAAGAAAATCCCGTCGGAATTTTCTTACCTGATAGTGATGTTGTTAAGGAATTCTTAGAATCAGACGATTGTGAAATGATTGATGAAATGGATGAAGAATCAGAAAACATTATTTCAGAAAGAAACAGAGAAAGATGGCAACTATTGAAGAGGGTTTCATATTTGCAACGTGTTGCTGCAAGAACCAAAGATCAGACTGAAGATGAATCAAGGAAGCGTGTTGCAGCAGGTATGGATCCATTTAGCCAGGATCCTTTATCTCAAAACACCAAACAAGATAACAGAACACCCGAACCAATAGATAATATTGACAACCCAAATCAGAAAATTGTTTCATCTCTTGATCCTAGTAATTATAAGTCATCAGCTTCTACAAGCGAGAAAAAGTCTTTTGACCCTGCTCTAACACCGGCAGATTATTCGGATGACATACCTATTGTTTCATTAGACGAGGAAGGAGTCCGCCAAACAGTACAAACCGTAAATTCTAAAGGAATAGAAAATTTCAGTACATTTGTTGATCCGTATGGGTTTGAAGATCCATTAGATGAGGACTTTTATGAAGATATGTGGTATGAGCATGCCAGAAGAAATACTGAGCTTTTCAGAATGATATTTCATACTCAGCCTGATGATGCAGTTTCATCATGGAAAGAGTATAAGAATCACTCAAAGTTGCAACGTGCATTTTTGCTTTCACAACAACATGAAGCTAAGTCAAGAAAGCAGAATAAATACTTCAATGGTGGGCAGGATGATATGAGTTTCCTGGACAGTGAAACTGATAACAATACAGAATACCGTAAACCTGATATGAATAAGAGAAATAGCCAAGCCACCATTAATGTTAAGAAATTAGAAGACGTTGGTCTTTTAGGAGAAGTCCCACTGTCTTCAAGTAGCAGTTCATCATTATCAGACTCAAACATGCGTAGGGAATCACGATCGAGGTTTAAACGCAACAATGCTAAAGACAATACAATTCCTGAACTAGATGAAAATGAAAGTGACACCTTTGAAGATGCGGAAGAACATATGGAATATGACGAAGAATCAGATTCGAGAAGTCCCGAGTCTGAAAATAACCAAAAATCCTCTGCACAGAATGGATCAATTCCCCAACTAAATGTCAACGGCGAGGCTTATAAGCAAAGCGATGTTGATAAGTCTCCAGCTCCAAAGAAAACAAGAAGAAGAAGGAAAACATTCAGTTCTAGAAGAAAGGCTATATTAGGTGAAAGAATATTCGAAAGAGAAACTGCCGAAAGATTATTAAGGGAAATACAAGGCCATTTGGTCATTTTCCCAGCAGATTGGTTGATGAGGGAATTAGAAGGTGGAAATTGGTTTTATAATACTGATAGGATTCCTCCAATCGATATTTACGATTAAGACCGACTTTGCGAATCCATCGCCACGTTTTATCCCTTAACCAATAATTATCTACTCTCTATTGTTTTTAGCTATTTAGAATATACATACATTTTTCAACAACTACGCGTTGCCTCACGTGCGAAGAGATCTTGACAAGTAATGAAGTATATGGGATAGAAATAGTTATTTCGGAACTAATACATCAATTCATTATACCATGTTTCTTGAACTACTTTCTTATGTCGGTCTAGTTGTGGGATTTGTATTCCTTGTGTTAGCCATTGCATCGGGATTATACTACATTTCTGAATTAGTCGAGGAACATTCTGAACCTACTAAGCGATTCTTAACGAGATTGATATATGTTATAAGTGGGGTTTTCGTATTGTTGTTAATCTTTGACAAGTTCCCTTTTAAGTTGACGGTATTCTCAATCTTCTCCTATTATGTTTATTTGCAAAATTTGCAAAAGTTCCCATATGTTCAATTGACTTCTCCAGTTTTCCTAGCATCATGTATACTAGTTATATTGAATCATTTCTTATGGTTTGACCACTTCCACAATCCATACATTCCACCGTTGGAAATTCGTTTGAAGCCAGATTACGAACCGCCACATATTGCTTCCTTTGTCGAGGTTTGTTCGTTCTTTGGATTATGTGTTTGGCTTGTTCCATTTGCGTTGTTCGTAAGCTTGAGTGCTCATGATAATTTATTGCCACATCATATGGAAGCTCCAAATTCAAAGGACAAAAAGAAGAATAATGGCTTGGCAAAAGTTGTTGTTGCTAACTTAAGAGAATATGTTTATTCCATCAGTCGAAGATTAGGTTATGAATTAGATCCTAATCATGGTACAATTGTATAAGAATACACTATTTATTAAAGATCCTACATATTCTTGGATTACCCTTTTTATACTATGCATAGTTTATGTATATAGGTATGTTGTAAACTAAGAGACTAATGCATCAAGAATTCTTTAACTGGTTCGCCTATATGATCCAAACTTAAAAGGAACGTATCATGCCCGTAATTACTGACATCGGTACCTAGTTCAAAGTATTCAATTTTACCACCATTATTTACATCCTTTAATACATTAGCAATTTCCCGTTGTTGCCAGACTGGGAAGAGTATATCAGACTCAACACCAATAACCAATATATCTTTGTTAGCAATCTTGCTAATACCTTTACGTAAATCCTCCAAGGATTCTTCTGGTGTTGTAGTAGCAGCTTCCTTTTTTTCCTGATACGGTACTTTAGGAATAGAAGTGCCAGTTTCATTAGAATCAGACTTAACGGCATTATACTTTTCTTCGGCTATTTCTCTTTGTTTACGACCTCTTTCTCTGTTAGTATGACTTAAATCAAACAAGTCCATGGCCTTCAGAACATACAACAACGAGTTGGCGTCATATTCTAAACAGAACTTCTCCCCAGCATGATCAAGGTATGTCTCCACCAAGAAGTCAGGACATAAAGCTGCTGGTTTAGAGTCATCTGCTCTATTTCTTCCAAATCTATATTCCCACTCAGGACCGGAACGATATGTAACAGTAGCAATTTCTCTAGCTAATTTCATGCCTATGTGAGGTGGGACTTTTTCGTAGTAGAAACCTCTATTCCAGTTAGGGTCGCTCATTAGGACCTGTCTTTGTGTATGACGTAAGGCTATAGAATATGGATGCGATCTAGCACAACCACTAATCGATATAATTTTGTTAACTTCATCAGGGAATTCCCAGGCATACGCCAAAGATTGCATTCCACCCATTGATGCACCAACCGAAGCATAAAGCTTTTTAATTTTAAGCTCATTATATATTAATTCCCTTTGGGCTCTCACCATATCATTCACTGTTACAATTGGAAAACGTGTACCATAATAATCATTATTTGCAGGGTCTTTCGACGATGGACCAGTCGATCCATAACAGCCACCTAAGACGTTAGTACAGATTACAAAGTACTTATCAGTATCTAAGTACTTTCCTGAACCAATAAAATTCTCCCACCACCCTGCTTTAGTATTATCAGGTTGTGATTTAGCGTGCGAAGATGCTGACAACCCAGTATGGATCAAGATCGCATTACTCTTATCTTCGTTCAATTCTCCCCATGTCTCATATGCTATTTCATACTCCGGCAAATATCCACCATTGTCAAAAAAAATAGGTTCATCAGATTTGTAAACTTTAAATCCGGTAAGCACCTTCGAGTAGGACGGTTCCGGACCTCCTTTTAACGAGTTTAGATTCTGATCGCTGCAAGATTTATTAGAACTAAGAAGCTCTGTTTTCTTCTCTAACTTGTCGAGACAAGGAAAGGATAGTTGGGGATTTGATCCTTGAAGTTTCTTCGAAGTTGGTGTAGGTGAAAGGCCAAACAAAGCAGTTGAAAAATTACTTCTAAGAATACCGTCTATTCTCTTGACTCTCAGAGTCCCACAAAATATCCTGGAAATAGGTCTTATATTAAACACCATGTTTCCGTATATTCAACACTCAATTGTAGACGAAAGCAAAGTTATTACACTGAAAATTACTAATGGTGTTTGATTAATCATAAATTTTGCTCGTAGTGGTTGAAAAATCGTTATCATTTCACGTGCTTCAATCTTTCTAACACCAGAAATAGATTCCAGTGAATTGTATTGTAGCTACGGACTCAAAGTATGAAACTATGTATCTGGCATATCATTGTTGTCTCATATGTTATAATATATGTTGCATCAATTCCGTGGTATATTTTTCTTCATCAATTTAAAAATAAAGTATCTGAAAATATCGTCATTACATTCTTAAATCAGAATCTTATTGTACGATATGGTTGGTTTTTATTCACGGCAGCATACTTTAGTGAAGCAATAACATATAGCCGTTTTGAATTGAAGATTTCTCGTTCAAAACTTTTAAAGGTTTTAAGATATTACAGTATATACACATTATGTACGGTCATTTTACTTGGATGGTTTTTCGGACCGCTGATTTATGAGAGAGTTAACGTAATAACTGGCGGATATTGCGATGTTGGTACACCAGAAACTGGAATTGCAGGCCAATTTCAATGTATTGGAATACCAGGAGCCAAGTGGATAGATGGTTTCGATGTTTCTGGTCATATTTATATATTACTGACGATGTGTTTATTGTTATGGGAAAGATTCTTAGAAAACTTAGATTTACGCCACTTTTCTGAACTGTTTGAGGGATATACAAGTCTTAGAGCATATTTTTCAAATTTTGATTACGAGTATCTGCCTTCTATTCCAGCACACGAACAAGGGTACATTATACAAACGGAGTATTCAAATGTAATTCGCTTAGTCTGTTTTGTATCAACGGTATCATTGCTTATTATATGGTCCATGATGTACATAGTTACCTGCGTATTTTTCCATACACTAACTGAAAAGCTTGTCCTGCTAATAGTAGGAATTGCAATTTCACTCTCGATAACATCCTTGAATTAAACTTATAGCATATGCAATGTATACGGTCAATATTGGTTGCATGACAGCAACCTTTTGGTTGACTGACTTGTAAGATAAATAATCTAATATAAATGCGAAAAGGGTTGATCTTGATTGTATGACAAATGTTTTTTTGCGTCATTAGTGCTACTGATTTTTTTGATAACAGCTCATCTATAACAGCGATAAAACCGCAAAATTATATAAGCTTCAAGATCTGTCATTTTGATATTCAAATAATAATTTGTAAGATATCTATATTCGAAGGTATCTATTCATAAACATTGCAATTATGGAACATCTACTTTTAAACTTAGATAATGTTCATTGCAAGGATTGCGAAGAGAAAATCTATGCTACGTTTAATAAATATTTCAAAATTATAAGGTTAGACGATAAATGGTCCGAAGAAGTCGATATTCCTATTAATAATGACAATACAGCATATGCATATATCAAGGAAGCCAAGGTCCATTTGTATCATAAGCCAAAAGTTGACTCAGTGGAGTCAACTCTACAAAATTCAATTAAGAGAATCACGAAGCACTTATCGAGAACCGGATTTGATGTTTTATCGTGGGAATTTTATAAAAAGGGAGAATTTGAACTAAGCTCGGAGAATATACACGACATACAACCTGCTAATGATAATGATGTCAATACAAATGACTGGTTTTTTGATTTGTTTAACATTTGGTCGAAATATAAAGACCAGCGACAAGTTAAAAATCACTTGAAGTATTGTACCAAATGCTCAGAAGAAAAGAATCTGAATAATTCGAAAGCCTCTGGCTTAAAAAAAGATAGTTTTCTGTCAGATGGCTCATTCGAAACAGTGATTGATAAAATAAACAACGAGTTTCGTGCTGTGTTTTCGATTTCAGGCATGAGCTGTGCTTCTTGTGTCCAATCAGTTTCAGAAATAATTGGAAACTTTTTGGGTGACAAGATAGATAAGGTGAATGAGTCTGAATTAAATTATTCTGTCAATTTGCTTCTGCATACGGCTGTCGTTATTATTCCTAATAAACAGATCATTAATAAACTTATAGATTTGATTAACGATGCTGGTTTTGAGTGTCGGTTATTAGAAGTTTTGCCAGTTGAGAGATCTGTCAATCTTAAGATAACGGCAATTCTTGGTGGAATTACCTGTGCTGCTTGTGCTACCTCAATTCTGTCTGCCGTTAATGAGTTACCATTTGTATTGGACTGTGGTATTAATGTCGTTACTAAAACCGGTCAGTTTGTAATGGAAGAATCTTCAAATAAAGACAATAATTTGGAAAAGTTGAAGGAGACAATTGAAGACTGTGGTTTTGATTTTCAGCTAATAAGTAGTACCAAAATTAACTATACACTGGGCAAGAAACAATCCAGGTCAATTAATGTAAGTGTTAAAGGAATGTTTTGTGGTCATTGTCCGGAGATAATAACGAACTATTTATCGAGTTATGGAGAAGCAGTAATAATAGATGATCCTATTACGTTGAAGCATCCATATATCAAATTTACCTATATTCCTAACCAAGAGAAAATGTTGAATATAAGGAGGTTTCTTTTTGAATTGAACCATTTAGAACCTAGCAATTCTGAGTTAGGATATAAGATAAATAATGATAAGGATGGTGTCTTTGATTGCGAGTTAGTGGAACCAGTTACAATGGATGAGCATATTCGTAAATTATCAAAGCGAGAAACCAAGAGAATATTGGTTAGATTGATAATCGCTACGATATTTGCAATTCTCACATTTATATTTGGTGTTGTTGCAATGTCATTGCTACCAAGTTCAAATGGCTTTCGTAAATGGGTAGAGGAGCCTATATGGGCTGGTAACACCTCGCGTAATACATGGGTTTTACTTATCTTGAGCACTCCTGTGTACTTTTTTGCAGCAGATATATTTCACAGAAAGGCTATCAAGGAAATAAAATCATTATGGTTCAACAAAAACTCCTTTAAAAAGAGGGTATTTAGGTTTGGTTCTATGAGCCTATTAATGTGCCTCGGCACTTCAATAGCATATTTTGCAAGTATAGCCTTATTGATACTAAGTACACAACAAGAAGCTAGTTCTGATATGGGATTACATACTACTTATTTCGATTCAGTTGTGTTTTTGACGTTCTTTTTACTTATAGGGCGGTTACTAGAAAGTTTTTCCAAGAGTAAAACAGCGGAAGCTATTTCTAATCTCGGACGCTTAAAACCTTCTCAAGCAACTTTGCTTGAAGTGGCTGATATTAAATCTGACCCTGTCGAGTACACGAATGATCAAGTTGTGGATGTTAAACTTTTAGAGGCCAACGACTATATTCGTATTGCTTCAGGTGAATCACCTCCGGTTGATTGTGTCATTATAGAGGGAGAATCAGAGTTTGATGAATCTGCTTTGACTGGTGAATCTACTCCTGTGAAGCATTCACCTGGACACCAAGTATTTTCAGGTACCGTCAATGTAGGAAATAATTCAATTATTGCTAAAATTGTAAGTTTAGAAGGTGATTCTTTGATTGACCAAATAGTGAATACTGTTCGTGATGGTCAATTACGTAAAGCTCCTATAGAAAGAACTGCTGATTTATTAACAGGTTACTTTGTTCCTATTATTACAATGCTCGCACTTATTACTTGGATTATTTGGTTATCTTTAGGCCATTCAGGTGTATTACCGGATAGCTATTTGGACATTGACATTGGTGGATGGACAGTCTGGTCTTTGGAATTTGCAATAGCCGTTTTCGTGATAGCATGCCCTTGTGGAATTGGATTGGCAGCGCCTACCGCACTTTTTGTTGGTTCAGGTTTAGCCGCAAAATATGGTATTTTGGCTAAGGGTGGAGGCGTTGCTTTCCAAGATGGGGCCAACATAAACACAATTTGTTTTGATAAGACAGGTACTTTGACTTACGGTGAACTAAAGGTTACGGATTATGCATTTGTAGCTGATGGAAATGACGAACCAAATTATGAAGAAGTGATTAGACATTTTAGTTTACAATTTGCTAGAGATTTGGAGTTGGCTTCTAAGCACCCATTAGCGAAATCAGTCAAAGCTTTTGTTGATAATCATGGGTTTAAGAAATATAATATTCTACCATCTCAAAATAAAATACCTCAAGTGGAGAATGTATCAGGAAGGGGCCTTAGAGGTCCTGTAATACTCGAGTCTGTGGATGATAGAAGTATCTGGCAAAAGTATAGACCAACAGAAGCTATATTGGGCAACGAGGCAATGCTTGATGAAAATAATGTAGCGATTACACCTAATGAACAAAAGCTTTTAAAGAAATGGAAGCTTGAATGCAAATCGGTTATTTTAGTTGCAATAAAGTGCTCTCTGCTCTTTAACGATGATATGTTCCATTTGACTTTCATTATGGCATGTCGTGATCAGGTTAGATCTGAAACAAAGATTGTTATCAAATACTTACAGGAGAAGCAACATATTGAATGTTATATGATTACAGGGGACAATAAATTAACAGCAGAAGCAATTGGTAGGGAACTAAATATCCGTCCAGAAAATATCATTAGTGAAGTTTTACCAGATGAAAAACAAGAACGGATCAAAACTCTCCAAAAAACAAAAACCAATGTTGTTGCAATGGTTGGTGATGGTATAAATGATTCTCCCGCACTTGCAACAGCAAATGTTGGGATAGCGTTATCATCGGGGGCAGATTTAGCGGTGACTTCAAGCGATTTTATTTTGTTGAATAAGTCCCATCCTTTGATTACCTTGGTTACTTTAATTGACTTATCAAGAGTTGTTTTCAGAAGAGTGAAATTTAATTTTGCTTGGAGTTTGGTATATAACATGATTGGAATACCTATTGCAGCCGGAGTAATCTATCCGTACAACAACTCTAGGTTAAACCCTGTTTGGGCTAGTGCTGCGATGGCAGCGTCATCTATAAGTGTGGTCATGAGTAGTTTGGCACTAAAGTTGTATAAACCAAGTGTTAAAGTTGATGAAGTTATTCAAGTTGATGAAAATCTCGAAGACGACGCAGAACCATGTGAGACTTCTACTTCTGTAAAATCCTAATAAATAATCACATAGATTTAGTGAATAAAATAAATAATAATAAAAAAAAGTATTTATAAAAATAATCATGATATCATAGCCATTAATTTCGTTATACAAGTATATTTAAGCAATGCGATTTAGACAGTATTTTGTTGAGATGTAAATACTTTTCTATCAAACTTAACAATCATCACAGTGACATTGTCTGTTGTTGAATTGTCCATGGCTAATTGACATAGTTTCTTTGCTGCCAGTTGCGGATCATCCCCGTCCCTTTTGAATGTTTCTGCGACGAATTGACAGGCTTTTATATCAGATATAACATCCCATACACCATCACACGCCAAGATCATAAACTCATCCTCATCTGTTATTTCAGTTGCAGTAGTAAATGGATTTCCGATGACTAAATCTTTCATGTACGAATCGCCTAATGACCTCGTAACAGCTAATACACCATTTACTCTATTTTTCATTATTAAACCGCCCGAATCTCTGATTCTATTTATTTCATTAGAATCAGTTGCCTTATGATCATATGTCAAGCGGTAAGACTTCCCTTTTCGATATAAAACGATACGCAGATCACCAACATTCGAAGTATATAACATTCTTCTGTGATTCGGCGATGGAATAAAGTCAAATCCAGTGTTATTTTCAGATGGCTGTGACGACTCTGACGATTCCTTCGAATCGTCTGTTTCCCATCTGAGCACCGCTACAGCTGCCGTACACCCTGCTGAGCCATTCTTTTCCTTTTCTATAAGTTCATCTGCTTTGATGAAAGTGGTATTTAAGTAATCTTGCATGAAACATTTACTTGACAACGGAGCAGAATTATCCACCTCATTCGCCTGGTTTGGTATATTATTGGAATTACCATCTTCATTGGATATAATTTCATGTTCTAGCAAGGTATGTAAATTATTCCCACACCATCTAGCCGTCTGTTTACCAGCATGTCCATCAAATATAGCAAAATAACCCCAATCCAATTTTTCAGCAAAGTTGGCCACATAAGTATGCACGTCCTCCATTTTGGCTCTATAAGTTACATTCTTATTTTCCGCTACTCCAACTTTAAAGGAAAGTCCATAGAATGGATCATTTGTAGGCTCTGCAGCAGCCTGTAAGTTTGACATGGACGAATTTTTTTGCTTAACTGTTGGCCTTTTGGAATCAGACAGCACAGGAGAATTGACGCTGTTTTGATCTTGAAACGCCATAATTGCTTAATTGATATAATTTTAATTAATTAATTGAAATATCAGTAGACAGAAATGTTAATCAATGAAGTTGAAACATGAAAATCGAAAATTTTATATGCACGCCAAACCAAGTTCTTGCCAGATTCTTCCTTTAATGCAATATTGGAGGATATACGACTATAGGATGATATACAACAATGAAAGCCTAAGATAAAGGATGTAATTTGGAGTTATTTGGTTAAAGTTTGACTCAAAATGCACCAATATTGGCACAGTTACACTTGTTACATGGTTATACATTGAAAAATATATTAACGTTTAAAACTAAGAGGGAGAGAGTCATCTTAGGGATTTGCCTGACGGATTATGTCGGTATGTATATAGTGGAGTCACGAACTACATATCGATATTCAATTGGCTGTTCTGAAAGATTACTGCAGTTATTTCAATCATTGCTGCTACAAGTTTATTCTCTATGCTTGGTCAACTCAATCTCTATTTACCATTCAGTCATACCGAAGGGTAAAATCTGTTTAAATATTGACATCTGCTCTACAAATTTCTAATATGGGTCGTTGTTGGAACTCTGATGTGTGGTTAATATATTTAATTAGTTTGACTAGATAACAGCACGGCTGCGAACTGCGACACCGACACAGCCATTTACTACTCAATTTCGTCTCAATACATGAATAATGCCTAATAATCCAGTTATATGGTATTTACGGACATTATCACATAACATTCATTTCGATTAGCAAAGCACATTCGTAGTCCGTATGCAATCTGCCATAATAAGGGCTGGTGGTTTCATGTAGTCTCATAACAGGAATTCTCAATATCTATTCTATTCAAGAAGCTAATGAAGCCAAAGTTGAATCTGCATAACCGATCAGTATATATAAGTCAAGCTGTCACAATTGATAGCCTAATATGATTGAAGTATTAGCAGACGTTCATCAGATTGGAACCTTTCAAATACCTCGGGTACCTTTCAGGTTCGCAATTGTAACCCGCAAATGTCTTCTCACGTTCAGATTGTGTTAGTGAATGTATTTTTTTACGAATTCAAGATTAATAAACATATCATAGAACCAAGTAGAAACGAGTAATAATGGTTGTTGAAATCCCTTATAAGGCAGAGAATGAACCAGAAGTTGGTTTTATTGAATTTGATAAGGCTAACTTTAAAACAGTTAGCTGGAAAGCACCGGAATCAGTCCCATATAAAGGACGAATAGTCTATGTCCACGGATTTAGCGAACATGCTACTATTTATACTGAATACTTTGATAAATTGTCTCAGAAGGGATACGATATTTTTTTCTTCGATCAGAGAGGAGCTGGTGAGACATCTCCGGGTGATCAGGTTGGTAAAACAGATGAAGCACATACCTTCAATGATTTGGACTTTATGATCAAACATAACCTCGAATTCAAAAGAGACCCAACAGAAAAGTTCTTCTTAATGGGGCACCTGATGGGCGGTGCTATTGTGTTGAATTATGCTATCAAAGGTAAATATAGAGAACATATTAAGGGTGTGGTTTCCTGTGCACCATTAGTATTGTTGCACCCTAAAACCCAACCAAATTTTGTTGTGAGAGCACTCTCACCATTAATTAATAAATTGGTTCCTAATTTAAAGATAGACTCTAAATTAAACTACGACTACATTACTTCGAATGAGGGCTGGAAGAACTATATCATGAATCACGATACTAAATTAATTGGAACTGCAAGGCAATTTTTTGACATGTTTGCCCGTGGGGAAGCGTTAACCAAACCTGAATTTGTGGGTAAGTTCAATCCAGCAACATCGCTACTTGTAATTCACGGTACGAATGATAACATCAATTGGATCGAAGGTACCAAAAAATTCTACAACTTAGTAGATGATAAGATCGACAAATCCTTCTTTGAAATTAAGGATGGTAGACACTCCTTATTTATTGAGAATGAAATTATTTTCAAAGATGTGTTTGATAAAGTTTTGGTCTTCTTGAATAATCATTAGATCTCTCCGTTAGTGTGTGTGATAAAGTGATATTATAAGTTAATAGTTATAATACATTGCGTTTTCGTTACATAATACTCGTTATATTCCTCTATTTCCTTGTATAAACCATACGAGGAGCGTGAATATAGTAAATATTGAAATATATAAGGTCCAGGCTATTCGAATATTCTACAAGCTATTTGTAGGTTGCATGATTAAATACCATACCTGTAAACTGTATCACGTGAAAATATACAAAAGAAAAATTGTTGATATTTATGATTAGACGATTCAGATTTAGATAGTTGTAAGGCTTCTTATCGTTAACTAGTTTAGATTAATTGAAGTGATATTTTAGAAGTTTCTTTATTTAGAAGATCTCGGTTAAACTTATAGTGTATTAACAATTTTTAAAGTCATGGTAGTGATTATACGGTGGGTATAAATTTAATTCAGAAATGGGATATACTATAAAACAAAAGATTGATATCTGCTTAAAAGCAGAGTCAAACCCACAAATGACACAGGCTGATTTAGCCATATGGGCTAAAAAAGAGTATGGTTCGTCTAAACCACCGTCGCAAACTACAATTTCCAGAATATTGTGTGCCAAGAATGATTTGATAGCCTCAAAAGAAGTTGATTTTCAATTAGTGCGTAGAAGAAAGCGGTCAAATCCTATACTTCGGAGAATCTTAACAGAATGGGTTACGCAAGCCACATGGGAGAATATTCCTATAACCACGCCCATTATCCAGCTGACTGCTAATGCTATTTGGAATAGATTACCAACATTTGAAAAGGATGGAAACGGTTTGTTTAATCAAAAATGGTGTAACCATTTCATCAAGAAGTTGAATATTAATTTATTTGGAAATGAGGAGGATATTCTTAACAATCCAGGAAATCATGAATTGAATAAAGTATGGAAGCTAGACGAAAAAATAGGTTTGAAGAACTATTTGGTAGACTTGATTAAGCAGGAGAATTACAAGCCACAGGATATTTTTACTATTGATGAGTTCCAGTTATTTTATTCCTTACCTTTGGATCAAATTTTTGATGTCTCCTCTATAGATAAAGGTTTGAAACAATCAAGTAGTTCTACAGAAAATTCTTTGACTATTATGATAGGAACAAATATTGATGGATCTGAAAAATTAAGTCCATTGGTAGTGGGCAAATATGATATGTTTAATGTTAGTGCAAGTTCTCAATCATCTTTCAAGAATTTATCAGTCTATTCAACTTCAAGACAGAATATCATGAATAAAATAACTGAAATATTCAATGTTTTCTATAACTCTAACGTCAACAAATGGATTACATCTGAAATGTTTCAGAATTATTTATTAACTTTAGATCATAAGTTGACGAGTACGTCACCTAACAGGAAGATTCTCATTTTATTGGACGACTCTTCATCTCATAGAATCATTAATTTAAAGTTTCGAAATATTAAATTATGCTATATGAAAAATAATGCAAATTACAAAAACCCATATAACTCGTCCTACAATGGCTCATCTTTCAATTTTCTTCCAACGAGTTTTGGAATTGTTGAAGAATTTAAGATCCTTTATAGATTACAGCAATATTTAGAGATGATTAGATTACAAAGAAAAAACTCTAAATCAAATGCGGAAGAAGTAAATGAGAATACAAATATATCGTCAGGTGTTAATTTAAATAACTATAAACCAAATGTGAATTCTTCTACGGCCATGGAAGTATTATCCGAATCTGATTATCATATTCCGTTGATAAAAGTTATAGAGTGGATCAAGAGAGCTTGGGATTCTATAACACAAGAAAAAATACATATGGCATGGAAAAAGTCACATTTAATCAATTTCAAGAAACCATGGCCATCAAATAATCCTGCTATCACCAAACATGCATCTTTCTCTTTGGAACCATTGGCTTTAGCGACTAATAATTACGATACATCGAAAAGTTATGATAAATTATCCGAGGTAATGGCAACACTTAACGTGGTAATTCCTTGGGAAATAAATGAATTATTAGGACTAGTTAATGAAAGAGGAAAGGTAACACTCAGTTATGTTTCAATCGAAGAAATAGTTGGTAGCTGTTTACTGGAAGCCTATGATTCTGATGAATCAGGTAAGGAAAAAGCAGGCTCTAGCGTGAACTTTCATTCCGATGATAATGGTGGAAATTGGTTCAAGGAGTCAAACCTAAGTCACAAGCACAATGTTACAACGAACATAATGGGAAAGCAGTTTTCCACTCCAATTGTTAGCTCAACTAACAATAATAATAATGACAATATCATTACTAGCAACACGAATTTATTCACCGGTACCGAAATGCAATACCCTGAGTATAACAACAATAATTTGAGTTCAATGAATATTAATACATTATTATCCGATACAAGTAATGTAATTTCTGAAGTACAAGTGGCTAATAACAATTCGTCATCATCGCGCCAGGAAGATATACAACACCCACAATATTCACTTGTATCTCAGGCATCAGTATCAAGCAAGGCAAATGAGTCCGTAGATACCCTTTCACCAATATCAAAATTTGTAGCCACTGGAGACGTCTCAGGGGTTGCGGATATGAATAATTCATCAGTTAATGGGCCGAGTAATCCATTTATAACAGACAAAATGAATACTGAAGAATATGGACATCGTGAAAAGAGAAGACAATTGTTTGCTCCGAACCCAAATAATTCGGCCTCATATGTACCCCAAGGTACACCCTTCAACGAATCGCTCAATGAGCCTGTTTTACATGTAAATCTGTCAAATAATTCTAATGGGTTACTGAGGATATCGCCAGAGGATAATGATGGGCCTCCTGGTGCCGTTTCTAATAGTACTAAAAAAGCAGAGCTTCATCAGCTCTTAAATAGGCTTCTTGAAATGTCCCAAACAGTCGATTTGGAACTTTCCGATAATACACTTAAGGAACTTTCAACAAAACTAAAAGAAATACAATCAAATGACTCAAGCTAAGTACATTCTTTGGCTTCGATAAAACTTGTATTTTATATGTACATATACTTTAATATAGATCAATAATCACATATGATTTGACTCTTTTTTACTATTTACTTTAGATTGATAACGATAGATGAGCACTGCGTTGTTTATATTTTATTATCTTTGATAATCCTAACCCTTCAAAACATACCTAATTAACTTCTTCCTCGTCGATACCTAACTCCCTTGCCTTGGCTTCTAATCTCTTTCTCTTCTCTGCTCTTGCCCTTCTAATTCTTGCGATCTCGGCTTGAATTTCATGTGGCTCTTTCGGCACTTGGTTTAAAGTAGCTGGATCTGGCCAGAACCCTGGCAAATTAAATTTCGTATCAGAATCTAACCCAACGTAGTACATTATACAGATAGGGGTTAAAAGGTAAAAACCAAACTAAAAATTTTGTTAGTCCTAGCTATTAGCTTACAAAAAATTTAAAATTTAAATAACACTTACTTTAGTTGTTTCTAGCTGAGTTCTGGTAATACCACCTATGAACCTACGGTAAGCTGACGACATTATAATATAGTTATGTTAGTTGTCTTTTAACAAGTAGTTAAAATAGTCTATATGAAGGGATTTACAAAATCATTTTCAAGAATTTATTCGCATATATTCCCGTGATGTTTCTAAAAGAGATCTTACCATTTAATAAAGAGTAGACGATAACGATGAATTCAGCATATACGGCCATTGAGTCAGATGTGCCGGAGCAAGCGCAACAGCCTTCAGCACAATCCAATTCGACATCTTCTGGAAGGGATGTATCTCCTAGTGAATGGACATGGTCCCAAAAGTTAAAAGAATCGTCACATCCAATTGCCCTTTTATTCTACATTTTCTTCAGGGTGTCGCCTATATTCATATATTTATTTGGGACTTTGTTTATTGGGATTATAACAAAGAAGAACAAATTTATTTTACATTTCATAATAATAGTGCTTTTGGTTTCCGGTGACTTTTGGAATTTGAAAAACATAGCCGGTAGGTTATTGGTAGGATTGAGATGGTGGAATGAGATAAGTGTTATTAAATCGACTAATGGAGAATTTGAAAATGTGTGGGTATTTGAAACGGCGGATCCAAACCGTTATATTAATCCAATCGACTCTAAAGTGTTTTGGACGTTATTGTACGTACAGCCTGCAGCATGGGTTGTATTAGGATTCTTAGCACTTTTGAAATTTGAATTTTTGTACTTCTTGCTAATCATTATTTCAATTTCTTTGTCCTTGACGAACGCCATGGCATTCACTAAATGTGATAAATTCGGTAAAGCAAACCATTTGGCTACTGATATATTTTCTAGAGCAACAGGTAATCTTTTTTCTAGATTAAATCCATTTTCCACTTAAATAATTGGTTATATAGTCGATTAAGGTTGGAATATTTGAAGCGGTTAAATTTATTTCCTAGCCTGAGTATTTAGCAGACGAATTTTTATCATGATATCTGTTTGAATGTACTTCATATTATGATGTTTCCGTTGTAGAGCCTCTTTTTTTATTGTCAAGTATTTCAATCCTATATCGTACAAGTCAATGTTATCAAGTAAAATTTAATTTTTCTGTGGTAAGGCATCTATATCAGGCAGAGGAAATGTTATCATTGAAAGTAAATAATTCCAAATTAAATTACAATGTTTATGAAATCAGACATCCCCACGTTCGAGCTTTACTCGAGCTTATTACAGACTACATGGGGTTGGTATGGGTGTTTGTGGTCCAAGAGCTCTAAAATATGACTTCTTTACAAGATTATAGTCAAATAATTAGTTAATGCTTAATATATATATATTATGATTCAAAGAGCTATAAATAATTATCTAAAGTCTACTTTGAAAAAAGTAATTAAATGAGAAGAAAATCCTTAATTCTGATCAATCCAGTTCTGAGTAATTGCAGTGTCTTCACAATATTGTTCGGCCAAAGAAGTAGCACATCTTCCTAACAATTCATTCTCGAGCTCAGTATTATTTCCCGCGTAATATTCTTTTATTCTGGCTATCGACTGAGATCCCTGACCATTTTCCTTACTGTTCAAAGCTTTCAATATATGGCTCCAAAATCCTTTTACATGGACCATTTTATTTGTTCTATCAGCTTCCGAAAAAGTGATGCCCATAAAATCTTGTTTAACTGTGGAATCCGATTTTAAAACATAATCCCAATAGGCAATACTGTTCGGGATCAAAACATTCTTCCCATCTTTACATATACCTTGACCCGTGGACCATGGTTCTGCAATAACGTTGAAGTCCATCAAAGAGCTTACATAGTCCAATGTAAATTCACCAGTCTCCAAATTTTTGGATATTATAAATGCGTGCGGTCTATAAATTTCCTTCAAACATCCACACTCACTATTATGAGATCTGGCAATACCGAACCAATATCTTCTAAAAAATAGATGCTTTGGTAAAAGGTCGGACGGTATTGGAATGAGATTGGTTCCTCCTCTTAATGCACCGACATGCTTTGATTCGTCGGCTTTTGAATCTATGAAACTAGGTCCAGTAACCTTATCACACACACCGTCAGAAAGACCACATTTTATGACACGAAGGGGATTAAAATTGTATATGAAATAAATATTATCAGGATCACTATCATCAAAGAACGGGGCCCAATTCTTCTCACGAAATCTTGGCTTTAAATCTCTTAACGACAATCTGATAGTATCATTACCGTTAAAGGGTCTATAGAAATGCATGGCTCTTTTCCAGTTAATTTCGGTACGACGCATGTTGAAAATAATCACTGGTTCTTCTTCCAACTCGCCTTTATCGTTAGTGAACTTCCTTAGTACAACACGAGGGTCTTCAGGACCCATAACAGAAAGTTTGTGCTTAGGATTTTGATCTATATCAATCTTAACAAGACCCGGGAAATTAAGCTCTGACCCGTCAGCTAGTGGGATCTTGAAGTCAGGTAGTTCATTCCAATCGCGATCAAAAATTTGAACATCGATGAGACTGATGGTGGGCCTGCTTCTTGCGTTTTCATGCGCGTACACTATTCTATTGACAAAGAAATGAACTTCATATTTGGATAACCAAACACTACTACCACAGAATTTTGCCCATTTTTTGAGAAGAATCTCGTCCTCAGATTCATCATCTTTGTCCAAAAAGCAGTTCTTCGCTATTGGATACTCAGTGTTCGCCAATTGGAATGCTTGGTTTCTCACTCTTCTTAAATCACCGTCTACAGCAATTGCCGGGCTTGAGGACATTTCATCACTGAATTGAACAACATTACATTCAAAGTCTTCCGTGGATTCAAACTGTACTCTCTCTTCTATGAAAGAATACCCTGGCACACTGAACTTGGAATACTTTAAGTCTAAGATAGCCAGAGTTAATGGTGACTGATGGAAGTCCGAGCCTAAATATGTTAGAGTAGTAAAACTCCCGGAAGATAAGTAAACCCACACATATATATTAAGGAATACCAAGAATAGTCCGAAAACGGTATGAAATAACTTATTCTTTGAGTGTATGCATTTTATTCCCAGGGTCCTAATAGTCTTCCATATGCTAAACCTATTGAAATAATATACAGTTCCGAAACCTAGGGCTAACGCCAATGACCCGTAGACAAATGGGTCTCTTGCGTACCCAAAATATATATGATCAGTAATCATTGTGGATTCCTCTGAAAGAATATGAAAGGATATGAATTAATACTAAAAGGAGACGTTGAAGAGCAATAAATGCATAATAGAAAAAACAAGAAGTTTTCACTAAATATTTTCAAATACTGCACATAAAGTGTTCCACGGGGCCCACCAAAAAAATTTGAAGCTCAAATGAAGTTTGAGACAAAGATAAACATCGTAAATATATCGTAGTTCGCAATCAAAAATGCGATCAAATTAATACGTGTACTACTGATAGCAAAACATATAGCTTAGAGATAGCATGTTCGAGGCATGTAGATTCCCTGTTCTTAGTGCTCGAGGACTTATTGAGTTATCAGCACTATATCATCTAAAGTCTGTTAACGTCCTGTCAAGATGCATTACTTTACAGAACTACTATGTTACGCGAATAATTATGAAGATATGTTTTAGCAAGAGTTTGTTCGAACACATCTTTATTTAGCTCCTGACAGAGACATAATTTATAAGGGCATTTTCATTTAAAGCGTATTCTATTTATATATAGCGTATTATCGTTACTCGCTTGAACTGTTGTGGCCCCTACTTCTTTCGGAAAGTGAGCGTTTTCAATTCTATTTCTAGCCGCAAAAAAAATCCAGTGTTGTCATATTGTACTTGTTTAGCTTCTATTATATAACGAATGAATATTAAACTTTAAATAAGCATGTACAGTACGATAATATTGGCCGGTATATCGCTTGTTGTAGTTCAAAGAGTGGTATTCACTGCCGGGTTCAATTGGTGATCGTGCGCTATTGCGAGATATAATTATGTGGCTTTTGCATATTATACGAGCAGCCTACATATGTGATATAGCCGCTGGAAAAAAAGATTCTAATGCTCGGGAATGTAGTGGCTCTGGAAATATTTATTATAGACAAAAAGAGAGCAATTGTTACCTCATCGTTTGGAATATTCGAAGAGTCAGCAGATGCAGGGCATTCAATAAAAAACGACGAGAAACCAACAAAGTATTTTGACACAATTCGATCATTTATTTCAAGGCCTCTCAAATGATCTGTCTTCGAAGGGCCTGGACTAGCAAGGATATTATCTCATATCTGGTCAATTTTTTACTGTGTTTTTGGTGAATATGACGTATGAAATTTATGTATTAATGTCTATTAAAAGTTAGGTATGCAAAAACCACTGCGACCACATTCTATGGTAAAAATGAAACTAATTATGTTGGGATAAATACCTTTTAAGATAAGCGATATGTTTTAGTTTCTCATCTAAGTCGGTATAAGATTTATTGTTGGAGACCTTTCGATTATTGTCTTTGAAAAATTCCGCTTCGGAGACTAAATCAATATGCGTGTCTCTCATAGACATTACTAAAATCGTTTCGAACCTTGAAATTAATTGTATAACAGACTTCGAGCTAACATCAATTTCTAAACCTCGTAATTTATCAGATCTAAAATAATTAGATACATCCTCTGATTGATTATATAAAATGCCTAATATCAATTGATTCAATAATAAGTTTAGATCATTGTTATTAGATATCTTTGTAACAGAATTCTTTAAACCTTCAATCTCAACATCATCAGGCATACCTCTTATGATTGATACAGGATCATAGAAAGAGTTTGATTGGTCGTCCGCACATTCAATTAATGTCTTTATAAAAGCTGGCTTCTTCATAGAATAATTTAATAGCATATGCCATACTTCCTTGTCATTCTGGTGCTTTGCAAATTTGATGGCTTTTTCAGGATCATCCAATTCATTCATTATCAATGTTAACGCTCTCTTATTTTCACCTATCTTTCCCAATAAATATACTAGTTCTTCTGTAAAGTCGTTTGATTCACAAAGACGTATAGCTCGATCTATATCATACGTGCTACTTTTTGACAAAAAAGGTAATAACTTTCCACTGTCATACCTAGAATATAATTCAACTTGTTCATTTGAAAATTGCTTAGTTAGAAATGGATCAATCGCTGTCAATCTTTCCAAATAAAAGTAGTTTATGAAGTCAAGATGATTTTTAGTCATCATTATCATAATCTGTTCTGAAGGTACTTCGTGCCTATTTTCGACAAGAATATTTATTATATCATCCAAACGATTCTCTAATTTATCAATAGGCAATGTCTCAAGTTCTTTACCTTCAAATCTCAAAGATATATACTTAGGAATATCATCTGAAAAACTATCTAGTAAGTGATTTGATGATAAAAATTGTATAATATTCGGATCCTTCAACGACACTAAATGTGGGACAGCCTTTTTGAAGTCGAAAGACTTAACATATAGGTTCGCCAAGCATTTACGAAGCTTAGGATTGGAATCTTTTTCTAAGATTTCCTCAATAAAAGATTCGATATTTTTAGCATCATACAAGTCAATAGGCCATTCATCAATCAATCTGAAAAAAGTGTCATCCGAATCAATATGAAGTATCCAGTACTGCAAGATTTTATTATAAATTGTAGCCTTTATATTCAATTTTGGTGATTTTGGAATTACATCTGTCAATAAATCAATATGATTAGCCTTTATGAATATATTCGCCCAATTCTGCCATTGGGTAATAATTTCTCGTACTAGGGAATCATGATCTTCATTGTTCAGATTTTGAGAAAGAAAAGTATAAATAGTACTCTTTGTATCTCCATCAGGCATTTGATTAACATCTAAATAGAGCAAAGAAGATAGGAAATTCGCAGCATCTTTCCACTCACCTAGTTTAATTAAATTATCAACATGCAATATACCTAAATTCAATTTTTTTGTTTGCAGCAAGGATAAATGTTTACTTATCTCCCATGCTTCTAGATATTTCTCTTTTTCAAGAAACCAATCCAATCTGTCGTGAAGCTGAAGTTCTTGAGCGATTACACCATCTTTAGCACTCATAATAAAATATCTTGTTCTGTTCAGGTCAATGTGTGAGCCTAATGAAAAATCATTTAATCCTAGGTTTTCAATATTCTTGAGCCCAATTTCTTCTTCGAATTCAACTTGCCCCGTAGTTGAATTGATTAATTTCAAGTCCGGATTATTAAATATAAGATTTTTGGTAATTTCGTCTCTTTCGGGCGGAACATAAGTCAAGATCATAATTAAATCATCCTTGAAACCAGCAATTCCCGATACAAAATCGTCTAGTTTAAAAATATGCTCAATTTCAACTTTTTTTTCTTGAATAATTCTAAAAGATATGCTAGCTGTGGAAGGTAATATCCTACTTTTGGATGATGAGGATGCTTCACTGACATCATTTGATTTCCCTATCGATATTCTTAGAGACCATATGCGGTTCGCCCATGCAATGAAAATTCTATCTGTCTCGGGAAAATGAACTCTTGGCCAATATATATCGCTTCTAGGCGAATCTTTAGGTTTATCTATAGTCAATATTTTCTGTTTCCTAGATATTTGGTATATCACTATACCTACGTCATTCATCCACAACAACAAATCGTCGATTTGTTGGATACAGACTATAGGACCATTATTTTCATCTAAAACGAGATCAGCTCTCTGACCTAACCAGTTCTTAGAAGAAAATAAAACTTTTCCACTCATTCCACCGCTCACAAAGCTTCTTGATTTAGCATAATTGGCGTCCAATACAACCGCATGTATGGGCCTTTTGAAATCATATGCTATTATATCTTTCTCGTCCGCGAGTGAGCCTATAACTACCGTGCCATCCATGGATCCAGTCGCAAAATAATGGCCATCGGTGTATATTGACAAAATTGAAGCTCTATGTGCTTTGAATGTTCTGACTGTCGTAAAATCTGGCTTCGTTATATGGATTATTCCTGAGTGAGTAGCGAAAATGAAAACCGACTCATAAAAATTACATGCTGATATTGGGTCCCTATTGAAGAAATTTTGCGGTAATCCATTCAATCTCTGGTATATGAGTTTAGGGGGCTCTTCCTCTTCTTCTTCTTCCTCCTCCTCCTCTTCTTCTTCTTCTTCTCCGTCTATCTCTTCTTCTCCTTCTGTCTCTTCTTCTTCTCCGTCTATCTCTTCTTCTCCTTCTGTCTCTACTTCCTCTTCTTCATCCTTGTCCCCATGTACTCTATTTTTCTCAATTATTTTATCGTTATTCGTCCCATACTGTGATTCTCCATTACTCTGAGTCCCATCTTTGTCATTTTGGAATATTTCTGCCGAGTCATTTGTACTTATGTCCTGTTTATCCTTCATTACGTTTTCCTTATTATCTTTACTAACATCATTCTTATTACTATTTATATTCTCTCTTTCGATACAATCCTTTTCTATAGGATCATCACTATGAACTGTTTCTTCCTCTGACATTATGGAGGATCACTTCTTCCAATAGCTTATAATCAAATATGCAACTGAAATAACTTGGAACATGACAATTATCAAAATTACACAAAAAGTTATCATCAAATATATTCAAATAAATCTTCTTGACGCAGATCAATAGATTTCTAAAGTATATATACGTATGAAATGCCGTCAGCTATTAAAGGTGTAATGGTTCAGTGTGATCCTTCTATTAAAGCATTGATCCTTAAAATAGATTCAGAAAGACATGATATTGTTATAGAGGAACTTGATGAAACACATCTAGTTATAGACCTGAACAAAGTTCAAGCCGTGAAAAATGAATTAAACAGATTATTATCGAAAAATATCTACAATCCATTCGATGAACAATAATACGTGTAATATATATAACTATTCAGAAACATTCATTTCGGTATCATTTAATATGTCTTCATTAAATTCAATACGTGGTGGAGAAATTTCATCGCTTTCATATAGCCCTGAAACTATATCAGTAATGAAACCTATTAATGTATCAACCTCCATAATTTCTTGCATGTCGTGTTTTACCTTCTCATCGTGTTGAACCTCTTGTTCCAATAAATGATAGAAATTTTCGTATGTTGTTATGACTAAGTTACAAAGGTTGTCTATTAGGTATTTTATGATGTTGACTTCGTTAATGAAAAATTTGACCTCTTTGTGGAATTTTGGTAGCTCTGTCATCAAGTTGTCTCTAAATGAAAGAGATTTTTGTAACGGTTCCTCCTTTGAAGTTTTAGATAAGATGGGTTCACTTATAATATTTGCGCATTCAGTAATGAATTCATGGACTGCGTTATTCAATTCCAATTCTATTTCATATTTGGCATCTATCATATTATTGATTACTTTAGGCGCGGACTTTTTAACTAATTCAATAAAACCACCATTTTGGTTATAATTATAGATAAACTCGCCGTTTCTAAAGGTTTGAAATATTTCATTAATGCCACTTGTGAAGTCCAAGGTAGTTTCTGTCCTAACATATTGAATGTCAAAATTATTTAGCTGGTTTTGCAAGATGATTAAATTTTTCAAGTAATATAATTTGGTGTCTAATTTTCCCAAATGTGTCAAGGAAATTTTATAAGCACCATTTTTTAATATGTAAATACAACTGTGAACAATATAATGGGCTAGATCATCGAACACTACTGAATTGATTAATTCATAAATATTTGACAATATAGTTAATGCTTTACCTAGTGGTAAATATAAATCCTTAAATAAATTCTCATTGTAATCAATATCTAAAGGATTCTCTTCGTCAGCTGATTCATTGTTTATGGTAGAGCTTCTCTTCCTATTTCCAATTTTTAAATCTTCCGGCTTAGGTTTGTATTTAATGAGCTTCTCATCGATATATATTTGAATTCGAAATATCAATCTAGATTGTACGTCTTGCAAAATTGTTTCAAACAATGAGCCATAATTTATCTGATTTTCTTGTATAATACCTACCGATTCATCATCTTCAAACTCATAATACTTTTGGAGTAAGGTAGTTAATTGACATAACGTAGTTATATTAGTTTCTCTTATAATCCTGTTTCTCAAAGTATCATAAAGAGGATCAATAATATCTCTAAACCAATCATATAATTCAGAGTTCATATATGACGGTATTGACAGAGATTCTGAATTGTGGAAATATTTCGTGAAGGTCAAAAACTCACGGTCAATAATCTTCTTGAAAAATGAAATATTATCCTGACTAAATTGAACTAGGTCCTTAGTACTAGTCTTTGCTGATGTATTTATATGATCCCATATAGATTTTTCAAGTAACTTGGATCTTGTTTTGAAATACTGTTGCAAAACATCATGTAATAAACCCTTATATTCATCGTGATATTCTATCCGTTTGATTATTTCATTTACCAAATTAGGAAAGTTGTGGAATTGGCCTTCATTTTCAGTAATGTAATTGTTAAATTCATTATATAACAAAATATCGATAGTCACATTTCTAGCCGCATCTTCAGAATTCGATCTGTTTAATTTAGAATATATGCCATCATGTAATGTCTTCAATTCATTAATCAAATAGTTACGAATTAAGGTTAATGACCTAGTCATGCACTGCCTAAATCTCACTTTGTATAACTCAATATCTTTAAATTGTGGATGCTTGTCAATAAATTCTATAGATATATCCAATTTATCCAAAATATCTTGAAAGGATTTTCTCTTTATTAAATTATTACCTGGACTAGTTAGTGTCTTGGTAATCCTTTCCAATGACTCAAATATTTCTAAAGATTCGCTTATCTCTTCGGAAGCTGTTTCATACTTCAACAGTGTATTCAATAACTCAGTTGATTGATCCGCAAACTCACTTGTTTCACTCGATACCTTATCATATTGCAATGCCAATAAATTTAAAGACTTTAATATACTTTCAGTTTCATCCATTAAATCATTAATATTTTCGATATTTAAGTGACAATTACTTTGAAAATTAAGAATAAAATCATTGGAGATATTATTAACCTTCATAATTTCATCTGGGTTAAGAATTGAATTATAGTTATATGTGTTAATGTATCTCAGCCAGAGATACTCGTGTTCTTTCCTACTGAAAGGGAAAAGATGAAAATCATCTTCTGCTGTATCTCTATTTGCCTTATCCAAACTCAAGGATTTGGATCGATATCTCTTGGGTTTATCAGCCTTAATCACTTCTACTGGAGACTGATTCCCAGATGTTTCCCCTAAGTTCAATTTATCATCAGTGTAAGAGGGAACATCCAGAGCAATCCTTTTCACTATAGACTTGCTTCTATCTCTGGTCATTATAAGGTGAAGTGTTAACTGCAATGTCTTAACTTCATATGTTATGGTTTAAAACTTCGAATCGACCAAGGTTTTATGTGCAGTATTTAATTCCATACATAAAATATCATTTCATAGAAACAGAAAGATATAGGCCAATATGTTGCAATGAATGACCCTAGAGAAGAAGTAATCGAGTCGGCAGATGGATTGACTGATAGTTCATCGGATGAACTAGCTGATTTACAGAAAGAATTTGAAGTCAGAAGGCAAACAATACTAGAAAAGAAATTGCAAAAGAAAGATGAAGAAAAGAAGTTGGTCGAAAAGCAAATTGTTAGGTTGCCTTCACCGTCGAGTAAACCGGCTGCAATGATTTACAAACCTAAGAGTAATATTATTTCGAACCTTTCAGGTGAAACTATTAACTCACTAAAGGAAGATCTGCTAAAGAATGGACGCAGTATAACGCGTAATGTGAATAAAGAACCCAGTCACTTTTTTAGTAAATTGCATCAGAGCAGTCAAATACCGAAGAAGACTGTTGACTATGAGAAGAGAGAATTTTTGTTTGAAATTCCAGAATTACATGACCTTGTGGTTGACGAAAAGGAACTGTTTTCTGCGTTACATTTGAGAAAGCGATACATTAAACATGAAGACCTAACGAAATTATTTGCCGAAAAAAAGGTCCTAAAAGTAGACAAACTATATGCCAAAGTAACAGCACCTGGGTATCATGAACCTGACTACGCTAATTGGTGTATAATTGGAGTAATAACAAATAAATCAGAACCCAAAGTAACCAAGGGAACTTCTAATGAAAAGAGATCGAAGTATATGAAAGTAACGCTTGGTGATTTAAACTTGTCAGTTGATCTAATGATATTTGGAGATGCTTTCAAAAAGTATTGGAAGTTACGAGTTGGTGATATTGTTGCAGTATTAAATCCTAATGTTAACCCATGGAAGCCACCATTTAATGGATTTAACCTATCTATAAATGACGGAGTCGATTCCATATTAGAGATTGGCTCTTCGAGAGATTTTGGACATTGCTCGATGATCAAGAAAGACCAGGCGCGTTGTAATACTGTCATAAACATTCTGAAATCTGACCTTTGTAACTATCATCAGGAGATCAAGTATAAACAAAGTCAAAATAAACGGATGGAATTGAATGGAAGTGTCAATTTAAAATCGCCCACGAATAAGCAAGGTCAAAAACAATCCATGTATTTATCAACCAATGCAAAAGGGAAAATCAGCGGTGGATACTTAAATTATGAAAAGATTAATCAACAAACTACTAACTATCATTACGAAGGCGGTAAGCTTGAAGAAAATTTTGTTAACCCTAAGTTACTCGATAATATCCAAGTGAAAAGGCGAAAGCATAATGATAGTAAGAATAATGAGCTTCTCGAGAAAAAATTACTGAAATTGCTGAACAACTCAAACTTCAAAAAACTAGGGTTAATTAAAAACAATGTTGATCAACCAGAACCGACCGTTAATAAGACAGCATTCAATAGTACGATTCTCAACAAGATTGGTTTTGATCCGACCAGTAGACAAGTCGGCGAGACAATCCACAAAAGTCCCCAAAAGCAAAGGAAGGAGCTCTCTACAGATTTAAAGGAATTATATGAAATCAGCAGTAGAAAGCAATTTATGCGCAAACTTACTAGTTCCAAAGAGGACCTCGACACCAAAAAGAACAAATGGCAGACGAACTTGAAAACACTAGAGAAATACAAACAACGCTACGAAGAGCCAAGTACCTCGGAACCTCGCTCCAAAGATGACACCATACTACAAAGTCCTATGAGAATGAAGAAACGCAAAATTGACTATAGTGACAGCGATAGTGATTCCGAGCCTGGCCCCAGAGTCCATACCAGCCAGCCTAGTCGAATTTCCAAATTACTTGATTCTCAATATCACAAGCCGTCAACTGCCCACACAAACAATAAACCTGGCCCAACAAAATCGTCTTCACAGCCATTGAAACATGTTCCTGCAAGCCGTTCCGAACTGGATTCCTCTGAGAGCGATATCGAGATCAGTTTTGACAGCCAGGGGACGAAAGAAAACTACAACAAGATAATCCGTAATAGTCAATGAATCAGATCAGTCGCCACGATTGCAATAGAGTGTCGTGAACGTATAAATCTTGACAATTGAAATTAGTCCCTCCTATCAAATGTTTCCGTACTCCTTATGTTTAGGCATTCTACTAATAATAGTAACTGCACGAGAGTCATCTATACTGATAGCCGTAGATTTTCCGATCCACGTATACCACTTTCACAAGCATTTATTTACATAATATTAAATATACAGCAGTCCTACTGTATACAAAACATAGAGACTATTATTAAGATTATCCTATGATGTTCGGACAACGAGGGGGACGTAAGATTCGGACTTTGATAGGAGGTTGGTGCGGAGGAAGTCAAGTGATTTCATCCGCACCCATCACCATAAATAACTTATAAACCGCACAAATGTTAACGTTTTTTCATCTTCCAACCAATATAATCAAGTAATTACTAATAAATATGTCTACCGATAAATTAAAACCATACGTTGAAGAAATATCACCATACCTTACTCAATGGTATGTTGTTGCCTTGGGAGGAATATTGGTTTGGTATATAGGCACCAGTATAAAGGCTTATCAATTTAAGCAAAAGCATGGATGCAAAGAACCACCATTAGTGCCAGGAGGTTTTCTCTCAATTAAGTTGTTATTAGACTTGTTAAAAGCCAAAAGTGAGGGTACAATGCTTGAATATGCAGAGAGTTATTTCTCCCTAGCGAAGTCTCAAACATTCAAACTTAAGTTGGCTACGGTACCAATTATTTTCACACAAGATCCAGAAAATATAAAGGCAGTTTTGGCTACGCAGTTTAACGATTTTGCGTTGGGTACAAGACATGCACACTTCAAGCCATTATTGGGAGATGGTATATTCACTTTGGACGGAGATGGATGGAAAAACTCTAGGCTCTTGTTGAGGCCCCAATTCGCACGTGAACAGGTTGCTCATGTTCAAACATTGGAACCACATTTGCAGACACTTGCCCAACACATCAACAACAAGAAGGGGGAGACGTTTGATATTCAAGAGTTGTTCTTCAGATTGACTGTTGACGCTGCTACCGAGTTTTTGTTCGGGGAATCTGTCTACTCTTTACGTGATGGTACGGTTAAAGACGTTGCACCATTAGATTTTGATGGTAAATCGAGTTTTGCAGATTCTTTTAACCTTTCTCAAACTTATTTGGCTTCTAGAGCTTACAGTCAGATGTTCTACTTCTTGATTAACAATAAGGAATTTAAGGATTCCAATGCGAGAGTTCATAAGTTCTGTAAGCATTATGTGGAGCAAGCATTGGCTACGTCGCAGGATGAATTGGACAAAAAGTCCAAGGATGGATACATTTTCCTTTATGAATTAGTCAAGCAAACTAGAAACCCTAAGATCTTACAAGACCAATTATTGAATATTCTCTTGGCCGGTAGAGATACTACTGCGGGTTTGTTGTCGTTTACTTTCTTCGAATTGGCCAGAAATCCAGATGTGTTCGAAAAATTGAAGAACGAAATATACACCCATTTTGGAGATGGCGCCAACCCTCGTATTGAATCTATAACATTTGAATCGTTGAAGAGATGCGAGTACTTGAAATTTGTTTTAAATGAAGTGTTAAGATTATACCCATCCGTGCCTATCAACTTCAGAGTTTCGACTAAAGATACAACTATTCCAAAAGGTGGAGGTCCAAATAAACAGGATCCAGTTTATATTTCAAAGGGTACCACGGTAGCATATTCTGTTTACACCACTCACAGACTCGAGCAATACTATGGTAAAGATTCAACAGAATTCAGACCTGAAAGATGGGCAGAAAATAAAAAGGTAGGATGGGCTTATGTACCATTCAATGGTGGGCCAAGAATCTGTTTAGGTCAACAGTTTGCATTGACTGAAGCTTCTTATGTTGTCGTTAGATTAATTCAAATGTTCCCTAACTTGGCGTCCAGAGATGACAGACCTTACCCACCTAGAAAAAATGTTCAATTAACAATGTGCCATCAGGATGGTGTTTTTATTTCCTTAACTAAGTAGATAAATATGTTCATGTACGTCGATTCGTTTAATCTTCGCGTCCGTAATGTTACGGCTATAAATGTCTGTTTAGTAATATCGCCCGTTCATTAGCTGAAATATGCTTAGGTCATCGCACTCATTTTTTTCACTCCATATTATAATATCAAAGTTGTAGTTTGTTCGCCATAGCTTTGAATACACTCTAAACTACGTACACATGTCAGATACCGACAGTAATAAGAAAATAAAATTAGATTCTACCATGCTAAAAATTTGTACCCATTCAGGCTCCTTCCACGCTGATGAATCGTTGGCCGTATTCATGATTAAGTTGTTGCCAAAATATCAAAACAGCCAGTTGATCAGATCAAGAAACCCAGCTGACTGGGAATCAAGTGATGTGGTTATTGATGTTGGTGGTAAGTACGATGGTATCAAGTGGTTTGACCACCATCAAAGAGAATTCAACGAAACTTTCTCTGCTGAATACAAAACGAAATTATCATCGGCTGGTTTAATATATAAACACTTTGGTAAGGAAATCATTAGCCATGTATTGAGCATCAATGACAGCAACGTGGATTTATTATACAACAAAGTCTACAAGGAATTTATCGAAGCTTTGGATGCAAACGATAATGGTATTAACAATTACTCAAAAGACGTCGAATTAAACAAAAAATTCAACGACAGAAACATCACGTTGCCATCAATTGTCTCTAGACTCAACCCTTCATGGAACACTGATCCTACTGACGCCGACTTTGATGCTGCTTTCAGTACCAGTAGTCAGTTGATGGGCCAAGTCTTCGTAAATTTATTGACAGGTTACGGAAAATCCTGGTTACCTGCCAAACAGATTGTTGAGAGAGCATTCAACTCTAGGTTTGACGTTGATAAATCAGGTGAAATCATCATCTTGGATAACTTCTGTCCTTGGAAAGAGCATTTATATTCCATCGAAAAAGATGCTAACAAGCAAGGTGAAATTAAGTTCGTCTTGTTCCAAGATTCATCGAGCAAATGGAGAATTTCTACAGTCTCCGTAACTTCAACATCCTTCGAATTCAGATTAGGCTTACCTGAAAAATGGAGGGGTATAAGAGACGAAGAATTATCTGAATTAACTGGTGTTCCAGGTTGTATATTCGTACATGCGGCTGGGTTTATTGGTGGTGCAAATACCAAAGATGCCGTATTACAGTTAGCAAAATTATCTCTCTAAATATGGGTTTGAAATATATGATGATTAGATAATTCTATTTTAATTACGTCTCTGCAACAAACCATATAATAATATACGCTGAATATTATCTGCCACATGGTACTTAGCAGCTTGTTTTATTTGCCTTGGCATTTATGACAAAATGCATCTGGTGAAAGAAAAGCACCGTATGTGTTTAGGCTCATAACTATTCCATTATCAATAAATAGATGCTTCTTGCTCGTTCGTCTTGAATTTTTTTCATAGCTCTTTATAGATAAACAAAGCCCTACTTATTAAATAAGTTTACGGCCATACATTGAGTTTATGCAAAAAGAGAAAGTACGACAATCGGTTGAGAACAGTAGAGATGAATCGCACATTAGTCAAGTCTATGAAAATGAAAGCTGTGAAAAATCGAAAACTCATGTGAATGATATTAATTCAAGTGATGGTATATTAGCTTATAGATTAACAGTTGAACAAGTAGCAAATAACCTCGATGTTGATGTTGCAAAGGGACTAGACGATTCCCGGGCGAAGGCCAATTTAGACAAGTATGGCAGAAATAACTTGGGTAAAGAAGAAAAAATTTCACTTACAAAGATTTTTGCCCATCAGGTGTTCAATGCTATGATTTTGGTGTTGATCATCTCGATGGTGATAGCACTTGCTATTAGGGATTGGATTTCTGGTGGGGTTATTGGGTTTGTTGTGTTCATTAACATTTTTGTCGGTTTTATCCAGGAATATAAGGCTGAGAAAACTATGGGTTCTTTGAGATCGCTAAGCACTCCGTCAGCTAGAGTTCTTAGAAATGGAGTAGAAAGTGACATTAATGCAGAGGAAGTTGTTCCTGGGGATGTTGTTTGTATCAAAGTGGGAGATACTATCCCAGCTGACTTGCGATTGATAGACTCTATGAACCTTGAAACTGATGAAGCTTTGCTTACAGGTGAATCATTACCAGTGGCAAAATGTGCTGAAGATGTTTATATCGACACGTCGATTCCGGTGCCAGTAGGAGACAGGTTGAATATGTGTTTTAGTTCATCAGTCGTTTCAAAAGGTAGGGGTACAGGTATCGCTGTATCTACTGCATTACATACTGAGATCGGTAAAATTGCTAAATCATTGAGGTCTGACGAAGATGCTCTCATTGTGAAGGTGGATAAGTCAAACTCTAGTTTCAAGGCTTATGTAGTCGCTATTGCTAAATCTACTAAGAACATTATCTTCAATGTTTTGGGTACAAACGTCGGTACACCATTACAAAGAAGATTGGCGTGGTTGGCAATCATTTTATTCTGGGTTGCCGTATTATTTGCAATTGTTGTAATGGCATCACAGGAAATGGATGTTAACAGGAGTGTGGCAATATACGCTATTTGTGTTGCTTTATCTATGATTCCATCGTCCTTAATCGTTGTATTAACAATTACAATGGCGATTGGAGCTCAAGTGATGGTGACTAAAAATGTTATTGTCAGAAAATTAGACTCTTTGGAAGCTTTAGGAGGTATCAATGATATTTGTTCTGATAAGACAGGTACATTGACCATGGGTAAAATGATTGCTAGAAAAGTTTGGATTCCATCTATCGGTACTTACGCCGTCACTAATTCCAACGAACCCTTCAATCCAACCGTCGGTGATCTTTCTTTTGCTGATTCTTCCCCTAAATTTATTAAAGAAACGGATGAAGAAACTGATTTTGCGTCGAAGTTGCCAGAGCCAACTCCCAAATTATTTGAGAAATGGCTAGAAACTGCTACATTGGCTAATATTGCCACTGTAGATCAGGTTAAAGGTGAGAATGATACTACTGAATGGGAGGCCAATGGTGATGCTACTGAGATTGCTATTAATGTTTTCACTACGAGATTGGGACTTTCAAGAAAGCAAATGGTAGAGGGTAATTTAAAGCATATTGCCGAATTTCCTTTTGACTCTTCAATTAAAAGAATGTCCGTGATTTACCAGAATAATCAAAATAATTCGTTGATTTATACTAAAGGAGCTGTTGAAAGAGTTTTAGATTGTTGTTCTTACTGGTATGGCATGGATACTAAAGAAGATATGTTGCCATTAACGGAAGCCGATAAATCGGTTATCGAACTGAATATGAATGCGCTATCATCTGAAGGGCTTAGAGTTTTAGCATTTGCCCAAAGGTCCATTAACATTGAGAAAGAAGATATATCCAAACGTGAAAGTGTTGAATCTAACCTTATATTTTTAGGTTTGATTGGTATTTATGATCCACCAAGGCCAGAGAGTGCTCCATCAGTGAAATTATGTCATAAGGCTGGAATCAACGTCCATATGTTAACTGGTGATCATCATGGAACTGCAAGGGCTATTGCTCAAGAAGTCGGTATTTTACCGAGTAATTTGTATCATTATACTGAAGAAGTCGTTAAATCCATGGTTATGACAGCGAATGAGTTTGATGCGTTGAGTAACGATGAAATTGACAATTTGCCGGTATTGCCATTGGTGATTGCAAGATGTGCTCCTCAAACCAAGGTTCGAATGATTGAAGCTTTACATCGCCGTGGTAAGTTTGTTGCTATGACAGGAGATGGGGTCAATGACTCTCCTTCCTTAAAAAAGGCAGATGTCGGTATTGCAATGGGTCTTAACGGTTCTGATGTGGCTAAGGATGCCTCAGATATTGTTTTAACTGATGACAATTTTGCATCAATTTTAAACGCTATTGAAGAAGGAAGAAGAATGTCATCGAATATTCAAAAATTCGTTTTGCAATTGTTAGCTGAAAATGTTGCCCAAGCATTATACTTGATGATTGGTTTAGCATTTATGGACGAAGATGGATTTTCCGTTTTCCCATTAGCTCCAGTTGAAGTGTTGTGGATTATTGTGGTAACATCATGTTTTCCTGCTATGGGATTAGGACAAGAAAAAGCAAATGATGATATCTTAGAACAGCCGCCAAATGCAACCATTTTCACTTGGGAAGTGATAATTGATATGATTGCTTACGGTTTCTGGATGGCATGCTGTTGTCTAATTTGTTTTGTTCTTATCGTCTTTGCTGTTGGTGATGGTAATCTTGGTTCCGCTTGTAATGACTCTGGAGGCGATTCTTGTAACTTAGTCTTTAGAGGTAGATCTGGAGCGTTTGCGGCGTTCACATGGTGTGCGTTATTATTAGCCTGGGAGTGTATTCATATGAGATATTCTTTTTTCAATATGCGTCCAGAGCTGGAAATTTCTCGGGGAAAGCAATTAGCTATAGACTTATGGGATAACCAATTCTTATTCTGGTCTATTATTGGCGGCTTTGTATCAGTTTTCCCAGTCGTCTACATTCCTGTAATCAATGACATAGTCTTTTTACATGACCCGATCGGTTATGAATGGGGACTCGCTGTTGGCTTCACGCTTTTGTTCCTTCTTGGAGCCGAATTATGGAAGTGGTTCAAGAGAATTTACTTCCGTAAATCAACAATCAAAAATCCAGAGTACGACTTAGAGAAGAATGATCCATTTATGAAATATTCTTCATTCTCGAAATCGAACACAATGGAGGTTTCTTAATTGGTCGTTGTTTTAACCATTTGTTTTCTTTATCCTTTCTTCAAACCCCCTATTTATATTCGTTGTTTATTAGACTAGAATTAGCATTAATAGAAATCTTGAGCTTCTTTATGGAGCTTTTCACTTTAAATTCTATGCATTGCAAATGTTTCGCTTGTTAGTGCATTATTGCCAACACTACATCCGAACATATTATATATGATATTAATATATTTGAATTTAAAGTATATAGAGAGAACTGAAATATGTCAACTTATTCATATACAAGCCCTTTATAGTCTAGTAGTGAAAATATTATAAAATGATTTAAGTCATGTGAGAAGTATCGCCTTTCTCTTGGGATGCTTCAGAGTGGGAAGAAGAATTTAATAAGTTATCTTCATTATGGTCAACCTTCATCTTGTTATGTAATTCACTGTCGGACACGATTGGAATAGATGGTTGCCATGAAGCAGTCTTCCAAGCTGGAACACGTTCGGCCCACATTTGACCAATTTCTTCCAATCTCTTACCCTTGGTTTCTGGGAAGAAGAATAAGACATGGATAAACATACAACCACAGAATGTTCCGAATACAAAATAAGTCTTCCAAATAATGCTCTTGAACGCATTTGGCGTGAACATGGCAATGGCGAAATTGAAAATCCAATTAGCAGCAGTAGTAAGAGCGGCACCTCTTTGTCTTGACGCACTGTCACCCCAGACTTCAGCACAGTAGACCCAACAACAAACACCCCAACTACAAGCAAAGGAAACAACGAATAAATAACAACAAGCAATGACACCTTTGGCGGCCTTACCATTTTCTGGTGGAATTTCAATTCTGACGGTTTCACTAATATTGGCGGGTTGACCGTAAGTGGCTAATAAACCACCAACGGCAAATTGCCAAGCCATCATGAAAGCAGCACCGGTTAATAAAACTGGTCTTCTACCGAGTTTATCCATGAAGTATAATGCTGGAATTGTCATACCTGTATTAAGACAGTATTGAATGGAACTAGCAATCAAGTTAGCATTATCGGAGTAGCCGGCCATTTGGAAAACATAGACAATATAGTACATCAATGTATTCATACCAGTTAATTGTTGCCAGATTTGAGCAAAACAAGCAGTAGTGGTTCTCAAAATATATTTCTTACTGAATAAATCAGCATAAGTGAAAGCCTTAATGTGTTCATCCAACATGATTTGTTCCTTAATTTCAGAAATTTCAATTAAAACGTTTGGGTCTTCTTTGTTACCCTTAGCTTGAGTATTAGCAACAACTTGTTGAGCATCTTCCCAGTAGCCTTGTTTAGCTAACCATCTAGGAGATTCCGGAATAAAAAAACAACCAATGATTAAACACAAACCTGGTACAATCTGCAAACCCCAAGCAATCCTGAATGAGCCCGTAGTCTTCATTTGATTTAAACCATAACAGATGTAGAACATGATCAAGATACCTAAAGTGACAGAGAATTGGAAAAGACCACCAATTAAACCTCTAATCTTTCTAGGAGCTAATTCAGATCCATAAACTGGAGCAACTGACGAACCGAACCCAACACCAAAACCCGAAATAAAACGACCGATAATTAATTGAGCTTGATTTTGAGAAGACGATTGGATAGCGGCACCAACACACCAGAAGAAACCACATAACAATAACGAAGCTCTTCTACCGAACGGTTCAGACACGAACGAAGAAGCTAAAGATCCAAAAAATGAACCTAAAGACATAGCAGCCGTAATAAACGATTGCATAGTTGTGCTAGGAGTACCAAAATAGTCTGTATATGTTTTTTCACCAAGAAATGCTGACATCGACGAGATATCGATACCAAACATCAACCCGGAAATACATGAAATCGCAGCAATAACGATAACATTATGGAGATTTGGAGTCTTGTCCAAAAAGTTTCTAAACTTTAAAGCAGGAACTACTAATTTGTCTTCGTAACCCATTTTAATAAGAAATAAAGAGAAAATTTATGTTTATTGTAGAGATTCGTCCACCTTTTATATTATTTCCCAAAATTCCTCCATATTGCAATTTCTGGCCTTGTTCTATAATATAATGACATGCGTATCATGTTTTTTTTTCTACTTTTATGCAAACTCAAACTATGTAATCAATGTGGGGCAATTTTCCGCAACTTCTATTGTTTAAATCGCTTTTGCGAGAAAATTTTTCTTATTTTAGTGACTCCATACAGAAAAAAAATGTCTGCATCTGGAGTGCGCGCTGGGGAAATGATGACACGCAAATCGGACGATTAATTTATCCAACGAGACTCAAGATACGATTTAGCATCGCCGCAATTGCCGTGTAATTCGTTAGATGCCATGAGAGCATCCAAATTTGACTGTAAACCAAGTTTACGCCATCGATACAACTTAAATGGCTGATTTAAATTTAAGCCTTAAAATTTAATAGGAGGGTTTCGGGAATAGTTGAGAGTGTGAACGAATCCAGACACAGCACGGACTCGCCGGGGAAAAATTAAGTTTGGCTCGTAAGAGTGCTTTAATTTGGTGGGGCATATGCAAAAAGTAAATGTTGAAATTTTTTCCGGGTGGCATTTTCGGTTTTAATCCGGAAACGAGCCTCACCGGAGTAATAGGTGCAATATTTTATAGCACACGGTACGAATACGACGCTTAGACGATACAATGCTTTGCATTCACGGAAAATAGGGGGGTATAAAAAGTTACGATAAAAAATGTTGGCATTAGAACGCTGGTAGACGGTTAGAGGGGCAACGCATCGCACTGCAGGACAATCTTAGATGTTACGACGGGATCAAGTAACGGAAAAAGTGCCGCAATACGGCTCCTAATAACTAAAAACATGCATGGACCCGAAGACGAGATGTTACAATATGGTAATAAGAGATATGTACGTGAGTAATGCATTAATATTTTCGGCTATATCATGTCGTCATCGTCTCCTTCGCTATCTACCGGACTTGGTAGCTGGTAGACTGACTGACAGTTAATAAAAAAATTGCAGCGTCCTATTTCATAAGCTAGGTCTTCAAGTGAAATTCTATCGTTCGGATTCAACTTGAATATTCGCACGAGTATAGAATTGAAATTATTTGATATTGCAAAAATAGAGCTGAGTATTTTTTCGTCATTCAAGTAAGATTGGAAAACATTATTACCATTAATCATTTCTATTGATGCACTAGGCCATGGATTTTTGGCGCTAGTAATATTCAAAAATAATACACCTAATGACCATATGTCACCTGCTACAGTAGGGAAATACTTAGCACTGGAGGGATTATCGCACATTATGGATTTATATTGATCCAAGTCAACTCTTGATCTAATGAAATCGCTAGTAGCATAATTGGTAACCCTTTCTGGTGCCATGTAGAAGCTGGAACCACGGCGAGTGTTGCAACATATTATATCTGAATTCATGGCTAAACCAAAATCTATCAACACGACTTGAATTTCAGTATAGTCAATAATACTCTTGCTCGTCCTTCTGTAACTCTTTTGATATCTGACCATAATGTTTTCTGGCTTTAGATCACAGTGATATATACCTTGGCTTTTACAAAAATTGATCCCATCGATCAACTGTAACATTGCATTTTTCATCAAAGTTTGCTTATCTTGATAGTATGGAGGATACATAAATATTCGCTTCTCCACTATGTTGTCAAACAAGTCACCCTGTTCATAGTAATCCATTATTATCGCTATAGCCACATTGTCTAGACTTATCACCTTATGGATTGTGATGATATTTGGATGTTGATGCACTCTTAAGTGCAATGCAATTTCTCTTAAAAATGAAGACTGAAGACCCTCATTCCGAATATAGTCCAAATTCAACTCATTTGTATTTACTCTTTGTTTAGAATTAAAATAGTCGAATAATCTTGTCTTAATTCTCCTTTTATTCTCTTCGACCGAAGCTCCATCTACTCTGTTTGGTGCATCAGTTAAAACCATTTTTGCCGCAAATTTCTGCCCAGTCATTAAATCTTCAACAAGATATATCAATCCATATGTGCCTGCACCTATCTTATGTTTCAATTGAAGTCTTTCATTGAGATAAAACCCATCTAGCAGCAATTGTGGATTAGCCGCACCCGTATATTTGGGGGCACGCCTTGCATGTTTTGGAGTTTTGAATTCCAATAATGGAAGAATACTTAAAGTCATAATTTGTTAAAAATAATTGTAATTTACGAAAATAAAATATCAAAACATACAAAGGCAAAAGCTGTTATATATACATTGTGTAACGGTTTATCCCAGATATTCTTATTATGGCCTCATTTTTAAAAACCATCCGATATCGCTACTGATGGGGTGATCTTTAAAATCAACTGATTGTGCGTATTTTGCGATCGCGGAGAAGTTCGGAATGTACATATATTCTTTTTACACTTATAACGAGAAACTATCTAATTCAACAATGCAACTACCAGTAGCTGGCTTCGAAACCACAATGGCTTCATCCAATTCTTGCTGAGTGATACCTGGGAAATGATTTTTGTAATATTGTTCAGTTAATGCTGTTACAACGTTGGATAATCTATCAGCCGTTGTTAAATGAACTACTGAACCTCCAAACCCAGCACCAGTAACTCTTGCACCATAAGCACCGTTAGCCGTAGATATTTCACAAAGTTGATCTAATTCTGGCTTTGAAGAATCGTTATAAATGTCACTAGAGTGATGGGAATCATTTAACAACTTACCAAAGTTTTTCAAGAACACTTCGGAGTCTTCGCTTGGATTGTAATTCCTTAACAATTTCAAGACTTGCAAAACTCTCAAGGAATCAGAAAATACATGCTTACTTCTTTGGTAAATCTTCAACTTCTGGTATCTGACAGGAGCTTTAGTTAAAAATATCTTTGTAAATTCCTCCACCGATAAACCTAATTGCTTGGCGATTTCGGGTGTTTCGAAACCAACCTTTTCATCATCATTGAAAACGGTTTCAGTTAGCTTCAACATTTCTTCTAAACGGCTGATACCAACATCAATATCGCTACCATCCCAAGCATCCTTCTTTAAATATTCTTCAAAGTATTTGTCCATGAAGCCTCTTAATGTACCTGTAGATACATTTGAATCTTTAGGTAAATTCAAGTTGAATTTTTTAGCAAATAATTCTGATGCAGCGGCAATTTCTACCACTCTTAAGTTATAGTCTGTTGGAGCAGTCTCGTGTTTGTTTGCTTTGAGCAAACTGTTAGAAATCAAAAATACCATGTCATTAGGCTTAATAACAGGGATTTCAAATGGAATACCAATTAATTTAGGCTTAAATTGGATTAGCAATGCTTTATTCTGCTCACCGTATATGGATGCACATTGATCCATACCACCAGTATTGACTCCAACGTAATGCTCAGACACGACAGTAATTCTTGTCAAATCAGCTTTCGAAATTGACGTTACGCCGTTAGCTCTTAAGATGGCTAAGGTTGAGGCAACACAAAATGCAGCGGATGAAGATAAGCCTCCACCTGTAGGAACAGTACCGTTGAATGTTAATCTCAAACCTTTCAACGGCCTTGAACCGCCATCCACACTTTCAGGGAAATTGTCTTTAATATACTTATGAGCAACAATCAATCCACATTTAAAGTAATTTCCCCAAGTATGGTTGGTCTTGTCTATTTCAATAACACTCCCATCAGAAGCTAAATCGAACTCTTCTTTTGCAAACGATTCGTCAGTATTGGTTAATACTACCTTATGATCATCACTAGTACCAACAGCAGCAATAACATCAACATCAATAGCCATTGGCAAGACAGAAAAGTGATTGTAATCAATGTGATCCCCAATCAAGTTAACTCTTCCTGGTGAACGACTAATAAATTCTGGTTTAATTCCAAAATTGTCCTGGAATTTTTGAATCAATTTTACATATCTTGAGTTGTTTGATTCTGGATTCGAATAAAACGATAAGTCTTTGAATGTTGGAACAGAGTCAGTCATTTCTACGAGTCTTTACTTTGCGTATCTTCAAGCTAATAACTAATAGTTTATGAAAAAATTCACTCCAAATTTATTTCTGTAATTTACTCCATATTTATGAAGGGAAAAAAATTAGATTGCAATGTAACGTTACACTCATGGGATGAAATCTCCCCTGCCGAAATTTTACTAGGAAAAATCGATCCGAATCTCTTGTATGACGTCGCCGAATTACGTAGTTTCATGTCGGCGCATAATTACTGTTTTAGGATATGCAAGAAATTTTTAGTAAATCCGGAGCAATGGAGAAACTTGGAGAAAATCTCTGGGTTAAACCTCCCTTAAGAAATATTTTCTAATCGAATTACTTTTGATATTCTAATACTATACGTAGTTTCTGACTATCATATAGCTAGGTTGCTTTTCTTATTTTTTACAAGATAACCTTGCTAAATGGATAGCAACAAACATTTTCCCCAATCTGAACACGGAATGGTATGGGCTCATAGTAATTATTCTTCGCGAATACGATGTATCTGCAAGAAAAAAAATTTCGAGACGTTGTGAATAAAGTTATCCCGAAGAATGTATAAAATAGTGATGTACTATTCATAACCATGTAACGTTGCATTTAATGAAATAAAATAAGGGTTGATATAAAAACTAGTGGGACGGCTCTTTAGAAGGTGATTCTATAAAGCATTATCTAACTATACTTACGAGCAAATAGCAAGATGTCTAAAGAATATATTATTGTCACCGGCGGTGCTGGTTATATTGGATCACATACCGTTATCGAATTAATCGAAAACGGGTATGAAGTTATCATCATTGATAGCTTATGCAACTCGAGTTATGATGCAATTGCAAGAATCGAGTTTATGGTTAAAAGATCTGTCAATTTCTTCAATATCGATCTCAGGGACCATGAAAGATTGACCAATGTCTTCAAGACCTTCAAAATTAAAGGGGTCATTCACTTTGCAGCATTGAAAGCAGTGGGTGAATCTACTAAGATTCCATTGGAATACTATGATAATAACATTAATGGAACTATTAACTTATTAAAGGTGATGAAAGAAAATGAAGTTAAAACTATTGTTTTTAGTTCTTCTGCGACAGTTTATGGTGATGCTACTAGATTCGAAAACATGATACCAATTCCTGAACATTGTCCAAACGACCCAACAAATCCTTACGGTAAAACAAAATATATGATTGAAAATATCATAAAAGATATACACACTAGTGACAAATTCTGGAGAGCGGCTATTTTGAGATATTTCAACCCAATTGGTGCACATCCTTCTGGTCTTATTGGTGAAGATCCATTGGGTATTCCAAATAATTTACTTCCTTATTTAGCTCAAGTTGCAATTGGTAGGAGAGAAAAATTATCCATTTTTGGTAGCGATTATGACAGTCATGATGGAACACCAATAAGAGATTATATTCATGTTGTTGATTTGGCTAAAGGACACATTGCTGCTTTGAATTATTTAAATCAATTGAACTCTAATGAAGGATTATTTAGAGAATGGAATTTAGGCACTGGTAAGGGTTCTACTGTTTTTGATGTTTACCATGCGTTTTGTAAGGCTGTTGGTAAAGAATTGCCTTATGAGGTAGTCGGTAGAAGAGATGGTGATGTACTTGATTTAACTGCTAATGCAACCAGAGCAAACAATGAATTAAAATGGAAAACAAATTTTACGATCGAAGATGCCTGTAAAGATTTATGGAAATGGACTACTGAAAACCCATTTGGTTTCCAAATCAAAAATTACAATTGGAAACTTTTCAATGATACAGATGTGGAAGACTTCAGAAATAGATTGCACACTGTGTCTTTTGAAAACTTTAAGGTCTCTATTGCTAATTATGGTGCATTAATCCAAGATGTTAACTACAATAATGAATCTTTAGTTACTGGTTTTAAGACCTTTAATGACTATAAGTCTGAAGATAATCCATTTTTTGGAACTACCGTCGGACGTTATGCTAACAGAATCGCTAATGGTGAATTCCAATTGGATGGGACCATGTATAAATTAACTAAGAATGAAAATGGGGCTAATACTTTACATGGTGGTGCTAATGGTTTCGATAAACAATACTTTTTGGGACCAATTGCAAAACACCATAAAGACCACACAACCTTAGAATTTGTTTTAGTTGATACTGATGGTAATGATGGATTCCCTGGTGATTTGGAGACAACTGTTAAATATACTATAAAAGAGGATTCATTGGAAATCGAGTACATATCTTCACTTGCTGAAGGTTCTAAACGTTCGGTTACTGCCGTGAATTTAACTAACCATTCATACTGGAATATTTCACCAAATAAGGACATTAATGGTACTCGTATTAGAGCAATTACTAATAAATGCTTAAAAGTGGATCCAAAATCGTTATTGCCTACCGGTGAAATTATTGATTCGCCTCATGATTTAACGAAGACTGTGGAATTAACTCCTGATATTTCATTCGATAATTGCTTCATTGCTAATGAAAAGGGTTCGTCACTCGATACTAGATCAAATGAATTGATTGACGTGGTAGAAGCAACACATCCATCCTCTAAGACCAAGCTCACAGTGGCTACTACGGATCCAGCCTTCCAATTTTATACAGGCGATTACACAAATATTAATGATTTTAAAAGCAGAAGTGGGTTTTGCGTCGAATCAAGTAGGTTCATTGATGCTGTTAATAATAAGGAATGGGCTGAACAGGTTGTTTTAAGGAAAGGAGAAACCTATGGTTCTAAATTAAAATTTTCATTATCTCCTTTTACCACTTAAATAAGCTTTATAAATAATAAAATTTCGTTAATTATTTCGTTAATTGTATATTCCTAATTCTTTTTTTTGAATGTTGTAATTATTCAAAAAAGATTACAATACAAAAGAATATTGCTTGAAAATTTACTATTTTAGCAAATATTTTAGATATTTGCAATGTAATATATTTTTTTATTTTATTGAGCTATTATATGTGTATTAAAAAAAAAATCCTTTTAAGCTTCGTTCCTCATGGCCCAATGGTCAAGGCGTCTGGCTACGATTTCGTATCCACTTCTCGGTTGGAACCAGAAGATTCCAGGTTCGACTCCTGGTGGGGAAGCTTACTTTTTTTTTTTAATTTTGAACAAGATACATGATATGTAAACCTGAACTGTTTGGCTCTTTGCTATTGGTAATATATAGGTATAGCAGAGCTTCAGCTGGGAATTAATATGTGAATTGGACCTATGCTTTTGCAAATACAATGCTATTTAAGTAATACTTGTTTGGCGCACGACGTGTGAAGCATGAGTTTAATGTTCAAGTGATTCACCGGTGATCTATTAAAGCCTTCAATTAAGAAACTTATCAATGAAAATCTATTCACTTTATATTTTAAATAAGGCAGGTGGTCTTATTTACCAAAATGATGTGAATCCAAGTTTGAATAAATTAGGAGCAAATGATTACTTGGTTTTAGCCGGTACTTTACATGGTGTTCATGCTATTGCTTCGAAGTTAACACATTCAACAAATTTAAACAAAGAGGATCCATCACATATAACACAGAATAACAATGCATCGTTAATCAACTCAGGTAAATCACAAAACTCTGATTCAAATAAGTCAGGATTGCAAAGCATTGAGACAGATTTCTTCAATTTATACATCTTTCAAACCTTGACTGGTATCAAATTCGTAATTGTGACGTCGCCCAACCCAGTGGTGCACAATTTACAGCCCATAGAGAGTTTGGGGACGTCAAGTAGAGGTGAACTATCAAAGCAATGTACGCTAGTGAATGACATTTATAACCAATTATACGTCCTATATTCGGACTACGTTATGAAGGATCCATTCTATTCACTAGATATGCCAATAAAAAGTTCACTTTTTGAAATGAAAGTTAAGGAACTCATATTGTGATGGTAATACCTCCTTGTATATTATATCTATTCATAAATTAATGCATTTACAGCCTATAAAAGATGATCAATTAGATCAATTATACCACTTTTCAAGTCGATAGTTGGCTTCCAGCCAAACTGTTTAATCTTATTATAATCGATTGAATATCTTGAGTCGTTGTAGTTTCTGTCTTTTATAAACTCAATATAATTAGAGTAGTCCAAATTCGACAACGATAACTTCTTGCTCAAATAATTGTCACAAATGAACTTCACCAAAGATAAATTATCTATTTCATCCTCACTCCCAATATTAAACGTCTGATTTATCACCTGTTGTTTAGAATATGCTGTAGCTTGCTCTTCTTTGAATTTCTTCCAAATTAATTCTATACCCTGAATAAAATCTTGAATATGCAAATATGCTCTCTTATTTGAACCGTTACCATGAATCATTATTTTATGCGCCATGGTTTCTGAATATGGATACTGCCCGACGTATTCCTTGAGTTTATTTAATGCCATAGGAATAATCTTTTCTGGGTATTGTCTTGGCCCATATACATTATTTGATCGTATGCTGGTAACCGGTATCTTATAAGAATAGTAATATGATTTAAGAATCAAATCACACGCAGCCTTAGTCGCTGCATAAGGATTTGTAGGGTTCAATTTACTAGACTCATCAACAGTTTCACCTTCATGTTGTTCCCCATATACTTCATCAGTTGAAATATGTATAAATCTGAAATGATCTTTCACATCAGGAAAGTTTAAGATTAACAATCTAGAGCATTCGAGCAAATTTTGAGTACCCAAAATATTATTAGTTGTGAAGTATAACGGATTGGAAAAAGATCTATCAACACAAGATTCAGCTGCAAAGTGTATAATATTCGTAATTTTGTTTTTCTTATATTCCGCAACAAGAAAGTTATAGAGAAAGGTATATTCGACTGATAAATCCATTTTGATAAAATTAAAGTTCGGCAATTCTATAACCTTAGACAATGAATTAGTATTTTCGTTTGTTGCATAATTTAGTTTATCTATGCACGTAAAATGATAGTTTGGATATCGAATAACGAAATAATTCAAGAAATGCGATCCTATAAAGCCAGCACCACCAGTAACTAGGAAATATTCATCATAACCAGGCATGATAGAATATTGTAGGCTATAATTTTTAATCGATACTTCTAAATCTGAGATCTAAAGATTAGAAATACTGATTTTCTTACGAAGCAGCATATGAGCAAACGTTTCTCCTATGATGCAACGTTACATTTCTCTCGGAGGTCTGTATTAGATACGATACAACGTTACATTGAAATATGTGTAAGAAATAGCCGATTTTTCAGGCTGGATGGTATTTCCGGAACCAGAATAGGAAATTATGCACAGACATTTTTCTCCATGCTTCTGCATCTAGAATTAAACCGAAAATGCAGAAGTTCAGGAAAATCCGTGATGGGGCAATAACACAAAGCCGCTGACAATAAATGGAGAAATTTACTCCAATGTAACGTTGCATTAAAAATTAGAATTCACGATACGAGGTGCTTCCTTGTAATTATAAATATAAGTCCAAGGAAATGAATTATTTTTGAAAACAATTAAAGATTATAATTTTAAATTTAAATAATACATCATGACCGAACTATTCGATTTTACAAATCATTCACATCGTCGTTTCAATCCCTTGTCAAATACATATGTCTTATGCTCACCACATAGAGCTAAAAGGCCATGGCAAGGTGCTAAAGAAGAGCTTAAAAAGTCGGACTTACCAAGCTTCGATCCTAAGTGTTACTTATGTCCTGGGAATATAAGGGCTACGGGAGATTCTAACCCAAAATATGAAAATACTTACATCTTTCCAAATGATTACCCAGCTGTCAGGGTAGATCAACCTGACTATATTGAAGATACAGAGAAAATTGAAAAATCCTCTCCATTAAAAGCCAAATTATTCAAGACTCAAGGGGTAAAAGGTAAGTGTTTTGTAATTTGTTTTAGTCCAAACCATAATTTAACTTTACCATTGATGTCTGTTGAAGATATTACTTGTGTTATTCAATCCTGGAGATCTTTATATGAAGATTTACAAAGGGAAGCACAGGAAGGGCCTGTTAAATATAAATATTTGCAAATATTCGAAAACAGAGGCTTTGCAATGGGCTGTTCCAATCCTCATCCTCATGGTCAAGCTTGGTGCTTAGACACAATTCCAACAGAAGTCGACCATGAAATAAAAAATATGACCAATTATCACAATGAATCTCATTCGCACATGCTTGGGGATTATGTTCAATTAGAATTAAAAGAGAGAGAGAGATTGGTTTTAGAAAATGATTCATTTATTGTCGTTGTTCCATACTGGGCATTGTGGCCCTTTGAAACGCTTTTAATTTCCAAAGAACACTTACGTTCTATTACAGACTTTACTGAAAAGCATAATAAAGATTTAGCTTCGATCTTAAAGAAATTAACTACCAAGTACGATAATCTTTTTAATACTAGTTTCCCATATTCAATGGGTATACATCAGGCTCCATTGAATGGTACTGACGAGGAAAAGAATAATTCTTGGTTCCATATGCACTTCTATCCTCCATTATTAAGATCTGCTACTGTTAAGAAATTCTGCGTTGGATTTGAAATGTTAGGCGAATCACAAAGAGACTTAACAAGTGAACAAGCTGCTTCTAGATTACAAGATTTAGATGGTGAAAAGCATTATTTGAGTAAAATAAACTAGTTGTTCCATAGAATGAATTACATTTCTTCTCTTAAATATAATCTAAGTGAATAGCTGCAACTACTCCTGTATATTAATAATAAATAAATTTTTTTTTTTTTATTTTCCAAGCTGTAGATTTTGGGTAGCATCAATATAAAGCTTTGATTCAGATAGATTAATACGACATAAAACGTATAATGACTGTGGTTGAACAAGTACCTTTGGATAAGGAGACGAAGCCACCTTTAGATTCAAGAATAGGTAGAGATACACCGTTCACCTTTGGTCAAAGATTTTTAGATGATGAAGACAATGTCTTTGATCATAATGCATGGGACCATGTAGAATGGGGCGAAGAACAGATTAAGCAAGCTGAAGAACTTATTGCAAAACAATATGACAATCCTGTTAAAGATTTTGACAAAAAATTGTATAACGCTAATCCAGCGAAGTACTGGGATATTTTTTATAAAAATAATAGAGAGAATTTCTTTAAAGACAGAAAATGGCTACAAATAGAGTTTCCGTCATTGTACAAAGTTACAGGTGAAGATTATGACAAGCCAACTACTATTTTAGAAATTGGTTGTGGTGCTGGGAATACATTTTTCCCTATATTGAATCAAAATAAGAATCCAAATCTTAAAATTGTCGGTTGTGATTACCTGAAAGTTGCAGTGGACTTAGTTAAGGCAAACGAAAACTACCCAGAGTCTAATGCAAAGGGTATTGCCTACTCATCGGTTTGGGATTTGGCAAATCCAGATGGCATAATTCCAGAGAACTTAGAGCCTCATTCTGCAGATATTATTATAATGGTTTTCGTATTTCTGGCATTACATCCTGATCAATGGGTACACGCAGTTAATAATTTAGCAAAGATATTGAAGCCAGGAGGAGAGATACTATTCAGGGATTACGGAAGGTATGATTTAGCACAAGTTAGGTTTAAGAAAGGTAGATTATTAGATGATAATTTTTACATTAGAGGTGATGGAACACGGGTATATTTTTTCACGGAAGAACAATTAAGAGAAATATTCTGTAAGAATGGTCCGTTTGAAGAAGAAAAAATCGCAACAGACAGGAGGTTGTTAGTTAATAGAAAGAAACAGTTGAAGATGTACCGTAACTGGTTGCAAGCTGTATTTAGAGGGAAAAGCGAATAAGCTATAAAGTTGAATAAGTGCTAAATATAACAATAATGTATAGAAAGTTATCCAAATGCTTAAACAATTCCCAAACATTAATTATATCCTTATTTATTATAGCTTCCACATTGATACCATGTATGTAAATTGAGCCCAAAGTTTCATTGTTATTACTCATAAGATCAGGTAGATACTCTTCTAATATATCCTTGAGGAGAATAGCTTCGCCCGAATCACTGTATGGATATATCGGGGCATGAATTATTGTTGCAGACCCAGGAATGTATATTTTAACAGGTAACTTCTGAAACTTCTTCCGCATAGGAATGATTTTTTTATTCATTTGATTGAATGACTTCAAATTGTGTGTTCTGATGGAATTCCATAATTCGTCTGAGTCTTTTTCACCCAAATTCATTATCGGTTTAGAATTACCATTTATTACAAAGCATGATTGTTTCAACTGATTGACTACAACTTCCTTAAGCAGTTTATTGTAATTGACTGAATTATCAACATCCGTGTATGTAAAAGGAATTACCTGATTTGTGGGATAGTCATCTGAAAACCTTAATGTAAGTGTCCACGAACTGTCCTCACGGCTTTGTATGATACTAGACAAATGCAAAAGATCATATAAAACACCAATTGGCAAATTCCATTTTATCGGCACTGTGTCATATTCTAGCCATACTGGCATATACTTGATTTTCTCATCATACTTTTGAAAATAAGTTATAACCGAAGGAAAATATATGGGGAAATACGAATTGCGGTATACTGTAATTAGGAACTCCTTAGGATCTTTGATATTATCATCCCCCATTAAAATTCTAACATTAATTGATCCATTCCACAACTTATCCTTGATCTCTATTAAATCATTACTGGACTGCATTGATATTCTCTTTTGTGTAGAGGTGCTGCTGGCTTGTGTAAATATGCGTTCAAAGCTAATGCTACATTAGCATAGATCTATTAATAGGGAATACAATAAAAGATTAACCCGCCTGTACTTGTTAAACCGTAAAAGAGGCAATTAACAATTCAACCTATTCCTTAAATGCCGTAAATACGCTTCAGTATTGTATTGAAAAAAACTTGCTTGGGGAAAATTTCTTAATCGAGGTGCGAGGGCCAGCATTATCAGAAATAAGATCATCACATTTTTGAATATATAAGTTTGTAACCTCAGCTGAAACATAATAAATAATTGTTAAGCCCTCATAAATAATAAAAGGTGAATCTGTGCTTTGAAATTAATTTATATGACATGACAAAGTCGTCTTCCAAGCAACGGTTAAGTACCATGGATATTCCAGATCCAATACCAGCTAACTTGCATAATTTAGACTTATCGTATGCTATTGATACATTCCAAGTTGGCACCTATAAAATGGAAGATCTTCCTCAAACATTGCCTGTTTTCAATAGAAAAACTGGAAGTATTACAAGGTATGCAAAAGGAAGGAGGGTAACAAGTATGCCTATATTGTCGCATGAATCCAAATGTTTACCGGAGCTACCACCTAAAGTTGAAGCTAAATTGGGAATGAAACGTAATATGAAGAGATCTGTGTCAATGTTTCCACAAGACAATCCTTTGCAAGATCAGCAAGAGTTCCTGACGACAAGATCCTGGGAAATTATCATTAAAGACGATAAGGGCCTGGAATCTGCGACTGCGAAAAATATGCCTCTTACTGAAGCTGATAGTCTTTTTTCTCAAACCAGCATTACTGATTCTACCTCTGCATCATCTATACCGAGTGACGAGTATACACAAATGAGTGTAAACTCAGGAAAGAGCATTTTTGAAGTTAACGATTGTATGGTTGACGACAGCTCATCAAGCATATATTCAGAAGTTGATGATATTGAAGATGATACTTTGGATGATATTTATGCAGTGGAAATGTGCTTAGATGAGCCTGAATTAGGTAGCATTTTTGATGGATTAAGCTTAGATGACAGCTTATGGGACTCCGATAAAGAAAGCGTAAACTGTCAGCAGCCAAAAACCGGAAGCTATGCAAGCACGTCAATTTTAGAGTATTACAATACTCAGAGTGACGATCAAATTGGCATACCTACACCTCTCAAACAGAATACTTCGCCACATATTGATACAAAAAAAGAACTTCCAAGTGTACCACATTCTCCTGTTGATAATGGCCTAGTTTTGCCCAAGGTGAGGAAGAATAGAATACCACGACCAGCATCAATGTTCTCGATGACAAATCAGAGTAATTTTTCTACATTTGCAGGATCAAAAAGTTTACATGAAAGCAAGCGGGAGATGAAAAGTGCCATTAATGGGTCAATCGATGTTTGTCTTGATCCTGGTAATGATTATGGTTACTCAAGGTATTCTTTTGGAACTTTAAAACCTAGAGCGACATCTACATCATTATTGAGCCCTCCTCTGACCAGTTTGAACACTTTCTCAAATGTAATCAAACCAAGAGCATCGTCTACATATCTCATGAGTAACACTCAGTACACTGCTAACACTATGCACCACATCGAGGAGACTTCTGCTCCTGCATCACATAAGGTTAATACTGGGCGTTCAGTATCTGCATTCATAGCATCTACATTTAGAGCATTCAGTTCTGAATTAAGCACAATTACAAAGAAATAACCAATGTCATAAATTCTTGTCTCATATTAGTCTATATTGCATCGACTATTATTTATAAATTCATATTTGTTAATTAATGTATGTTATAACTTTACAATTAGTTCATCACCCTTATACAACTTGACCAAATCTTCGATATCATATTTCTGAGCAATTTTCTGGTTAATAAATCTCCCCCCTAAATAGTGAACTCTTCCCTTCTTCAAGAAATGCTCGGAACAGGGTTTAGGTGCTGTAAGACTTATCAACATTGTAGAATTAATATCAACATCAACCGGACCTTTCTCGACATCCCATCCCGATGGAATGTCAACGGACACTATATCCGGAATTTTCAAATGATTAGTCGACAAATAATTAATCAAGTCATCAAATGGCGCACGGATAGGTGGTTTAAATGAAAACCCAAAGAGCGAATCCACAATTATCTTCACCGACTTGGGAGTTTCCAAAAGGCTCTTAATCTCATCAAGGCTTTCAATCTCCGGAATTTCCAAATCTTGCAATTGCTTCAACAAATTCTTGTACAATTCGTTCTTCGTAGATTTCTTCGGATAGAATAAGACCGGATCATAACCCCAAATCTTCAAGTGTCTCGAAGCTACCAATCCGTCACCCCCATTGTTTCCCGGACCAACAAGCATCAATACTTTATTAGACGACGCAGATGTAGGGGGATATTGCCTATAAATAGCCTGTGCTACCGAAAGACCGGCCAACTCCATCAATTGATCGATTGAAAACGCTCCGGTCGACATTAGTTCTTGATCCAATTGGGATGCCATCTTGGATGACAATGTTTTGAATGTATTACGGAACATTTGATTTACTTGTAGAGCTTGATGTACTAAAAGCAACTATTTTTGCTAATTTTCAAGTAATATATATATTGGAATGCTTATGGTAATCTGGAACCTCGTTTTTGTCATGTACTATGAATAGCAATGAGATTCAAATTGCGATTTTTGCATCTAATGACTTTTTATTTTTATTTTTACTTACTAACCTCGAGCTAAATATCAATATATTCAGATGCTATCGTTACCTATAATAGAGTGAACTCCACGATGAACAGAAGGATGGTACCTGATATGCTGCAATTTACGTCGAATACTTATGTAAACAATTGACGCGTGTTGTCGTGCAAAATGATTTGTTACACAAAAATGTCGAAAATAAACATAAATCGACCTGAAATAATTGAACACGTTATGTATACATAGACGAAAGTAAGTAAAGAGATACAAAACATGGATCAACTGTATACATTTGATTCGCCATCGATGACGAGTCATTCCCCAATGATTAACTATAGAAAAGATGCTAAAAAGGGGGTTAAATTCACATTTATGGTAGTTGGAGAGATGGGTACAGGAAAAACAACTTTTGTCAACAGTTTGTTGAATAAGAAGGTTATGTCACATCGTTATGAGGCAAATAATGGACAACAATATGATACCAAAACTTTGGCGTTTACGTCAGCCAAGTCCATTGCATTGCCAAATACAGCGGTGTTGACAAGAAACGATTTCAACCCTTCGAGTGCTAACGAAGAGCCGGGGATCGCGTTGACAGAGACGAAGGTCGAGATGGTTGACGACGACAACATGAAATTGTACTTGAACATCATTGACACGCCAGGGTTTGGAGAAAATTTGAATAATGAAATATGTTTTGTTGAGATCGAGAACTATTTGAAGCAGCAGTTTGATTTGGTATTGGCAGAAGAAACAAGAATCAGAAGAAACCCGAGGTTTGTAGACACAAGGGTCCATGTAATGCTTTACTTTATTACAGCCACTGGACACGGGTTGAGAGAGATTGACATAAGCTGTATGAAAAGGTTATCCAAATATGTCAATATTTTGCCAGTTATCAGTAAGGCTGATACATTTACTGAGACCGAATTAAGACACTTCAAACAACAGGTTAAGATCGATATTGAAAAATTCAACGTTCCTATTTTCCAATTCGATAATTCCTTATCTGAATACGACGAAGAAGATGACTACGAATTGATCCAAGAATGCAAGTATTTGTCGTCATTACAACCTTTTGCTATAATATCATCCGAAGATGAGTACGAAATCACAGATCCTAAAACCGGAGAATCGAAAACTACAAAAGCCAGACAATACCCATGGGGCTTGGTAGATATAAATAACCCAAAATACAGTGATTTTGGAACCTTGAAATCAGTCCTTTTGGGAACACACTTGCAAGACTTTAAGGACTTGACTCACGATTTCCTTTATGAAACTTATAGAACCGAAAGATTATCTAAGGTCACAGGAAGAATTGAAGACGAAGAAGACGATGACCGAGAATTCCATGAAAGTTACGAAGAACAACCTTATGAAGACTCTTTCCTGAAGGATGCTACTACTATTCCATCATTATCCAATTTAGCTCAATTAACATCTTCTAATCCATTACATGGCTTTGGTGATGACCATTCCATTACTTCTACTTCTTCTTCGAAGGCTAATAATAAATCCATGTTATTGGATGGAGCGGAACCATCTAGTGGAATGCCATCACCTAAATTAAGAGACAATGCATCCACATCGTCGAGATCAACCATATCCCTAGACAATGGCCACCAAACCAGAAACTTGAACTCGAATAATGCTGCTTTCAAGAGATTGTCTATAGCACCACAACGTAACCAATTAAGACAAATCTCTGAAACTGTGCCATACGTTATAAGACACGAAAGAATCTTAGAAAGACAACAGAAATTAGAGGAAATGGAGATGGCTAGTGCAAAGGAATTATCGTCCAGAGCCGCACTATTAGAACAAAAAGCAGCTGCCTTGAAGGCAAAAGAAAGATTAATGATGAAGAAATTGGAAACTGAAAGGTTAAGACATGTAGGTGGCGACGCCAGCGATGCTGCTTCTCAAAGATCTCAACAATATCACTACGACAATGAAGATGACTTAAATAACAGCGATGCAAACTATTCTGTTATTCAGAAAGAAGAGACATTGACTGATTTACATTCAATTGTAAGTCCAAAATAGACATTTTATGTAATTCTTAACTCGCAAATCTACGGAGCTGTATTACTCTATTTATATGCATCTCTATATGTTTATAACAATAAATTAGACCATAATCTGTCTGTAATTGACATGTAATGAATGTTCGTGGTTATGAACAATAATTTTTTTTTGTTCCAATTTGATGAAGTACACGTCCGTATTTTTTTTTGCCCGTCCTTCGAATTCAACAGCTAAAGCATAGCAAGAAACTATTTATTAGATATAAGATCTACAGTTTTTAATAAAATCAGTTGGTCTAAAGGTCAATTAAGATATCATTTAGACGAAATTTCTTTAGGAGTTTATTTTGCTGAGTAATTAACGGATTTGTATCTTGAATTTCCTTAGTTTTTTAGGCATTGTTTGTTAAGATCCTGGTCTTGTATTTGAATAACGGTTAGAAAGAATCGGATTAAATAATTATAACATCCATTCAGGAGGTTTACTTTACAAACAGACAACGCAGAACAAAATGGATATTCTTCAAATATTAGAAAATGCATTATTAAATCCTGATGCAGCAAAGAGAACTGAAGCAGAACGTCAATTGGACGAGGCCGCTAAGAATCATTTTGTTGAATACATAGGGTTACTTACGGATGCATTGGCTAATGAGGAAGCGAAGACTGAAGTGAGAATGTTGGCAGGTATTGGTTTAAAGAATCAGTTGACTTCAAAAGAGCAGAAAACAAGGTTAGAGCAACAAAACAGATGGATTTCATTGGAAGTAACAGCGAAGAATAAGATAAAGGAAACTTCTATGAAGGCGTTATTGACTACTGACGATAGAGTTGCGGGTTCTGTGGCACAATTGGTCGCTGCTATTGCAGACATAGAATTGCCAAGAAATGAATGGCCGGAGTTGATTCCAATTATAATTGAGAACACTAAAACTGACAGGCCGGTAAATGTTAAGCGTGCTTCCTTGTTAGCAATTGGTTATATTTGTGACACTGCAGATCCAAATAACCCTACGATTGTGGCACAAGCCAATGGTATTTTGATCGCTATTATTCAAGGTGTTCAAAGTAACGAACCTTCGAAAATCGTGAGATTGACCGCTTTAAATGCTTTGGTTAACTCGTTAGAATTTATCAAGTTTAATTTTGAAAGAGAAGGTGAAAGAAACTACATCATGCAGGTTGTATGTGAAGCTACTCAAGCCGATGACAGTGAATTACAGGCCAGTGCATTTGGGTGTCTTGCAAGAATCATGTCCTTGTATTACCGGTTCATGGCTTTATATATGGAAAAGGCTTTATATGGTTTAACTGTGTCAGGCATGCAAAGTGCGGACGAAAGGGTTGCATGCATGGCAGTTGAATTCTGGTCTACTGTGTGTGAAGAAGAATTAGAAATAACCTTACAGAGAGAAGAATATGGTATTGAAGCACAACCTGAATTAGTAAGTTACAATTTTGCTCTTGTTGCTATTCAAGATGTATTACCTACATTATTGACATTATTGACTAGACAAAATGAAGATCCAGAAGATGACGATTGGTCAGTAGCAATGGCTGCAGGTTCATGTTTACAATTATTCGCTCAGAATACAGGAAATTATGTTGTTGAAGCCACGTTACAATTCGTTGCGGCTAATATTGGCAATACAACAGACTGGAGAGCTCGAGAAGCATCTGTTATGGCTTTCGGATCTATTTTGGACGGTCCAGATCGTGAACAATTGAGAACTTTGATCGGTCAAGCCTTGGAGCCAATATTACTACTCATCAAAGATGAATCATTACATGTGAAGGAAACGGTTGCATGGTGTTTGGGAAGAATTGCCGATTTGGTTGTTGATGCAATCGATATCAATCAACATTTGCAAAGTCTTTTGGAAGCATTGGTTACCGGATTACAAGATCATCCTAAAGTATCAACTAATTGTTGTTGGACACTAATGAATTTATTAGAACAATTATGTTCTGATGGACCCAAACAAGAAACAACAGTTATGTCTCCATACTATCAGACTATTGTTCCAATATTAGTACAATTGTCTAATAAATCGGATAATGAATATAGCTCTAGAGCCTCGGCTTATGAAGCCTTATCAACATTTGTTATATACAGTGGTAACGATTCCATGGCGATTATTCAAAATCTTGCTAGTGAAGTCTTGAGTCGTCTAGAATCTACTATTGGAATGCAACAACAAGTTCTCACCAGTGAAGATAAGGCTAATTTAGAAGAATTGCAAGTCAATATTTTATCCTTATTAACCAATATTATCAGGAGATTAAGTAATGAAGTTTCCCAGGCTTCTGATAATTTGATGTCTATGTTTTTGAAGTTGTTAGAAGCTCAAGAACCAAATGCTTTAATTGAAGAAGATATTTTCATAGCTATTTCGGCGGTAGCTGGTGCAACTGGTCAAAACTTCTTGAAATACATGGATGCTTTCTTGCCATTCTTAACTAAGGCCTTACAGAATACTGAGTCTCCTACATGTAACACTGCAGTTGGATTGGTTGCGGATTTATCTCATTCGTTAGGAACAGCAATCTTACCGTACTTAGAAGGGTTAATGAATATCTTAGGCGCTAATTTGAATAATAACGAAGTCAAGAGAGACTTAAGACCTGTTATATTGTCCTGTTTTGGTGATATCGCAACTTCAATTGGTAGTAATTTCCAACCCTACACGGATTTTGTAATGCAGATATGTATATCTGCGTCCAATATTGAACCAGAAGACAGTTCCATGGAGACTATTGATTATGTTTTGAATGTTAAAGAATCAGTTTTAGATTGTTATGTCGGTATTGTTGGCGGATTGCACGACAATCCTCAAGCCATTTACCCTTATGTTGCACCAATTTTCCAATTTTTACAATTAGTCTCTTTGGATATTAATATGTCAACCACGGACTCAGTTGCCAGATCAGCCACTGGTTTATTGGGTGATATAGGTGCTATGTTTCCTTCTGGTGAATTCAAACAAGCTTACATGCAACCATGGGTTACAGAATTTATTAAGAAGACAAGATCAAATCTAATTTTCCTGCAATCGACAAAAGATACTGCAAGATGGGCTAGGGGTCAACAAAAAAGACAAATTAATGTATAACTGATTTAATTTTACGTGAGTGATTTGTCTTCCTTTCCTCAGATAATGAGATGCTTGATCTCCTTGATATCTCTGAATATTTTTATCATACACTTTCTCATTTATACTATTGACATGTTCTTCTTTCGGGCATGTTTTATCTCTCACTTTTCTCTCTTGTCTTATAATCTCTAACTCTTTGATGTCCTCTAATGTCTCATAATTTCCATCTCTAATACTACCTCTTTATTTCTTTTTGAAATTTTACTCTACCTTAATATCTTGTGCATATATATATCTTTCATGGCTCCTTTTATTATTTTGCATCTCTTATTCTGATTATTTATCTTCATTATATGAATTATTCTAGATTATTATATTTCATCCATAGGTTTCAATCAATAAGTATTCCCGTCACAGTGACGAAAATTGTACGCGCCAATTTTTTATATTAATTGAATATACTGGTATTCTTTACAACCACTTACATTCGTCCAAAGGGTTGACGGTAGTCGAACTCAATCTCAAGCAACTTTCTCTTCGGCTTTTTTTTTCATAAGAGATTCATAGAGGCTTCTTTCGGTTCTGACTAAATTTTCATATCGAGTTAAGCGACTACAAAGTCACATCAAATATTACTAACAATGGCGTCTTCTACTTCCTTAGATGTGGCATATAACCCAATACCGTTTGATCATACCTACATCCTATACGATCCAAATGATCTAATATCAATGGCATGCGTTCACATGTCGCTCTTACCAATATACATTATGGTGTTTTATACAGCTTGGTTCTTGATTACCCGAGAGATTGAACCAGTCGTAATAGTCGGTGGACATTTAATTGGTGAAGTTGCTAACAAAGTCATTAAAAAGCTTATTAAACAACCAAGGCCAGATTTTCATAAAGATTTCGGCAGTGGTTCTTATAGTTTATCATTTGGTATGCCATCTGCACATTCTCAATTCATGGGATTGTTTGGAGCGTATTTCGTATGTATATTCTTGTTCAGAATGTATCGTTTAACACGATTACAGAGATGGTTTGGTTGCTTCGTGTTGGTGGTGTCTTCTACTGCAGTTGCGTTTTCAAGGGTTTATTTATTGTATCATACTATTCAGCAGGTAGCTGTGGGAATTATGTTCGGCACATTCCTAGGCATTTTTTATTTCATTTTAACCTCTATCGCCAGAGATGTTGGCTTGGTGGATTGGGTATTAAATTGGCCTATTGTTAAGTATTTTTATGTTAAAGATTCATATTTCCATTGCTACCAAACATTTGAAGACGAATATGTTTCAAGTTTACAACGTAAACATACTCGTTAAATATAACTTGAGTTACTCAAGTATTGCATTGATTGTTGTCTAATACTAAGATAAAACGATTTACATAAAAAATAGTGTATACATATATATCAGTTAATATCAGGTAATAAAATTAGAATGATTGTAGAAAAAAATTCGAAGTAAAATATGTAGAACTGTAGGTTCATCGCATGTTTCTCCGGCCTTAAAATTCATCCCATTTATCGTCGTTCTTCCAATCGTCATCCTTCTTGGATTTACCACCACCTAACCCATCCAATTTGGTCTTTTGTTGTGGTTTTTGAAGTCCAAATGCAGGCGTTACATCTTCTGACTCATCTTCCACATTTAACCCATCAAAGAGTTTACCGAACTTGGAATCAGGCGCATTATGTTCATTAGTAAATTTTTGGAATGTTTCTTGGCCATATTTACCAGTTTCTTGCATCCTTTGGCCAAACTGAGCCATAGCTCTCTTAGCTTCTCCACTTAATTCACTTTCTTGTAATTGATTAATACCCGGTTTGATGACGCTTTCATGCACTTCGTTGACTGACTTGGCAACGGTGTTTGAGAATAATCCCCAACCCTTAGATAAAGTTCCAAATGGGTCACTTTGAAAGTTGTCTATAGTAAATCCGGATAAAGATCCACCTTGGTTAGAAGATTGCGAAGCTGGAGTATTGCCAAACCCTCCATACTTACCACCTTGTGAAGGTGGTAAATTATCTGATCTACTACCATTTTTTGAGCCTAACTCAGCAAAATAAGATTCGTTCTTTTGCTTCTGGTCACTTGATAAAGGAGTGCCACGGCGAGATTGGATTTTCTCTTGCTGTTTAGGAGCAGCGTTTGAAGTTGTATCGTCGGATGAAGAAGCTGTGTTGAAGTCTGGTAATGATTGCCCAGAATGATCCTTTGGTGTAAATTCATTTCCTTCAATTTCGCAAGTTAATTTCTCCTTATAGTCTTCAGCAACGTAGTTGTCGTATTTCTGTTTAGCATCTAATTTCAAATCAACACCATTTTCAGTGAAGTAATTTTTCAACTTCTCGTTTCCACCCTTCTCCATTCTCAAAACCTCTTCTGGCTTAAATTGATCCATGGTAATGGATCTAACAAACGAAATATGAACACCCAACCCTCTATGTATACCAGCACATTCAAGACAAATAAAAATCCCAAACTTTGGCGATGCCCATTGAGGATTTGGAGCAGCACAGTCACAGCATGTTTTATTAGAGCCGTTTTTTTGTAAAACTAATAATTTTCTTCGAGTTTCCGGATCAATAGACATCGTGATCTAATATGGTGTACTTGTCTCTCAAGAATTTTGTTTCCAAAATAAGATGTCTATGATTCAATACTAATCAAATAAATTAAGTAGTTCATCATTGATCGAAAGTGTTGATGTCAAGTCAAAACGCGTTCATATTACACAGGCACACGACTACTTTATTACTATAGACTATTATATGGTTATAACTTATTAACTTTTTCAGTGTTCAATTCAACTAACTTTACTGGATACAAGTGGCTTGTCGAATTATTACCAGTGTGCCATGCTCCACCATCAACAATTTGTACTGTACCCGTAACATAACTTGCAGCAGGAGAAAATAGATAAACTGTAGCTTCGGCAATATCTCTAGTAGTACCCAATCTTCCCATTGGAATCTTCGAGGTGAAACTGTCGAGGTCAGGAACCAATCTCTTCAAACCTTCCGTACCTTCAATTCCACCTGGGGCAATACAGTTACTTCTGATACCAAGAGGACCCAATTCTACGGCCAATGCATTGGATAAGGCATCAACCCCAGCCTTAGCAGCAGCCACATGGATTTGAAATGGAATACCATAGTAGTGCAATGTGGCACTAACAAAGATTATCGAACCCTTGTTTTTCTTTAATTGCTCGAAACAAGCTTTCACCGTGTTGAAAGAACCCAATAAGTCGATGGAAACCACGGATTTAAACGCATTGCTTGACAAATGGTTGAAATCACTCAAAAAGTTACCTGCGGCACCGGCAATAACGAAATCAATTCTTCCTAGTTGCTCCACTGTGTTCTCCACAGCTTTCGCAATCGAGTGTACATCCCTAACATCAGTATTTGGACATGCAATAACCTTACAATCTGGTCTCAATTCATCCATCTCTCTGGCAGCCTGTTTAGTTTTCTCTGGGCTTCTACCTACTATAGCTGCGTTAGCACCCAAAAGAATCATTGCTTCGGTTTGGATTCGGCATATTGTTCCAGCTCCTCCAGTAACAAACAAAACCTTCCCCTTGAACAAATCTGGTTTCCAAGAACCGTTAGTTACAAATGACTGATCTAAACCCATCTTGTCTTACGTTTACGCCTCTTACTTCTAGGAAAAATATGGATATATATATATGATTTAATTTCTTCAACCCCGCGATACGTTTGCACCGAGGTTAAAGAGAATCCGGAGACCGAACTACTACGCTTTAGTGGAATTATGGTGCACAATATGTATTTTATATATCTATTAGTTACCGGCTTATATATTGTTGTTGTGGTTATTAGTATTAGTACTGGTAGACCTCAACCTTAAGGCTATTTCCTTACCAGCATTGGAGAATTTCTTTCTTATGCTAGTAGACAACTTCTTTTTACCTCGACCAGGTTCAAGATCTGCAGACCCTAGTATATTATTCGAAGCAGAACCATTGTCGTTTTCCTGTAGAATAGAATTACTTTCTTCATCTTCTTCATCATTCTCACGGAGTCTTTTTTCGCCATTAGCTAGCATGTTACTTTCCATGTCCTTTTCAATATCTTCAAACAAATTATTAGGCTTAGAAGGCCCATTAGATGGCTTGTGCTCAATTTTATATCCATTATCGTCATCGTGTTTTATTGGCGTCGATGCATTATGTCTGTTTAGATATTCGTCCTCGGAATTGAAGCTCGTATCTGGACCTGAAGCATTCTTGATATTATTATTATCATAGAAACCACTTTCGACTATGAGTATAAGATCTGTGCCTATTGTAACATAATTAATTTCATCTTGGAAGAACTGTTTATAGTTCTTATATAGGTACGTAGCATAAAGCTTGAAATTTTGTCTTTTTCCATGATTTATTGTGGCATCACAATTTTTCAAGATTACTTCGAGGAAATCCAAGCATGCCGAATTGGCCAAATTATTTTGATTAGAAATGGACTTAAAGAACCCCATGAAATATGATAGGATATCATTACTGACAACGTAACGAGAATAAAAGTTATCATTCAACAAAATCACGTTTCGTAAGCATCTGATAGCACTTAGCTTTAGGGTTGTCTTGGTATTAATTGCAAGTATCTTAGCAACACCCAATAATACGTTATTCTCTAAGAAGAAAGGTCTAGAAATAGGAACCTCATGTTCTTTGGTACAAGCTATTATTAAATCACAAAGGTTTTGACAAAGTAGCTCATCCCCTGTGATTCTTCTTATTATTTCATCATTGTTCGTATCCTCTTTAGCTAGATCAATTAAGTTCGCAAACAAATTTGGGGCAGCTTGAGAATAGAAAGCTTTAAAATAATTATTCGTATTAATATCAGCACATTCTTCAGAAGTATTACAGATGCTTTCATCGTGTTGCTGTTTATTCAAGGAATTGAATTCATTCTTTAAATGATTGAGGTCGCTATTACTGCTAGCAGCATTTCTCGCTATGTTTGAATCAAGTAAAATCCTTAATGCTTCAAATGCTTGCATTTTCAAACCTGAGTTTTTATCTTCAACCAATAATTTTGATAGAATTAATATCAATGTCATGTCATCCGATAAATTTAATTTCAACGGTTTTGATTCTATTATAGTTTCATCGTGGTCAATATTAATATCATCATTAGATATATTAACAGGGGGATCGCTGTTGTCTATTGTCTCGTCCTTATCAATAGAACTAACAAGAGAAACATCCAGTTCAATAATTACAACTATGAGTTCAGTTCCCAATACTCTTATTGTATTTTCAGTATCCTGTAATGCAAAGCGAATCATACTGAATAATCCTGACTTCACCAATGTTGAAAAAAATTCAGATTGATATGATTGTAAAGATTTTGCAATTAATATATACTGATGCAACATCTTTACCCCATCTCGTTTCATTTCTATTTTATCATCTTCTTCATAAATTTTGAATAACTTCTCTAGAAAATTATCATTATTCCTTGAATCCTGCAAGAATTTGATTATTTCAACCTGATTAAAATATATTAGTGATGATATTAAATTGAATGTTTGATCGTCTAAGAATCTTGCGAGAACGACATCTTTTAAAAAGTTTAAATGGAAATTCTTCTTAAACATGTTTAATTTACCAGCATCATCATTTACCGGTATATCAACGACAATCTTGAATTTGGATTTGTCCTTTAGGAAGTCTCTATGGCAGGCCTTAAAATTCGGGTACTCATGGCAGTACTCTAATATCCCCACGAGACCTAATATTTTGTCTTCGCTCGACAAAAAGTCATCAATCAACGGAGCTTCATTATATAATATCAATGTTTTCACTATTTCACTTAATGAATATAAGTTCATCAAGTTTTTGGACTCTTCCGATTTTTTGAATACTTCTATTAGTTTTAATAAATATTGTTTTTCTGTTACGAAATTCAGTATGCAAGTCCTAGTATATTGTGAATTGGAACCTTGATTTATTATCTCCAAAGTTGCTTCAAGATTGTCGGTATCAGGATCCTCGGGGTAATTTATGGGACCTGTGATCAATTCAGTTATATCATTACCGCCATTTTGCAGATAATTGTCATCGTCCACAATATTATTGTTGGGTATCACGTAATACAAAGATATTTCAGGGCTATAGTTCTCTTGTTGAACTTTTATGATAAATTCACATAAATCTGCACAACCTTCCGTCTCTTGGAACGATAATGCTAAATCTTTGCCTTTCAAATCTGTCCACACAATCAATGTTTCTTGCTGTCGTTGATATTGAATAGACCCTTCAAGGTATGACTTCAATATTATATCATCCGAATCCGCTTCATTCCTTACTATAAAGTATGGTTTATTTGTTTCGCTTTCAATCTCTCCAATGCAATAGCCAGTTCCATTATCCAACCAGTCTTCTCCTTTTAATAAATAAACTTTCACCCTTCTTGGTGTCTTTCCCATGGTTAAACAGAGTGGTTGTGGATGTTTTTCGTCATTTTCCACCCTGCTATTTGACTTAGATGCCATTATTACTTACACAAACAATGAATGTGCTTTACGCGTCTAGCGTATGAGATATATCACTAGTGTGTTGAGAAAATATTAATAAAAATTGAATAATGAAAGATAATCAATGCAGAATTGAATTCCCGTCCTTTAATATATGAATCTTTTGGATGTAGATATTAATAGTAATGTAAATTATTCATTTATTTCAATTTAAAACTCGTTAGTTGTTGATATTTCAATTTCGCACTATTGCTGTTAACTATTTACAAAAAGAGCAGAGGACGAAAGACGAAAAATTATTTAATAGGTTAATAAAGCGCTACTCGATAAGTGTCTGAGCCAATCAACTTTATCAACATCATGTGTATCTTCAACTTCACCCCATTCTTCAGTTTGGAAAATAATTTCTAAGTTACCTAATTCGACAAGTTCTTCAACGGTCTTATGGTAATGGTCGGCTGGAGAAGATTTATTTACCTGATACAATTCGTTCATTCTAGATTCACTCGAGCAGTTCGAACGTAACAATGATGCACCACACAAAAATGACTTGGCCGTTAAAATAGCTCTCTCTAGGGCAACTAATTCGTACATTGATAAATCGTTCATCCAACTCATGACAATATTCTGTGTAGTAATCGATTGTCTGTTACCACTTAAACCGTCTGTCTCACAGTCTAAATAATTGAGAGTTACTCTTTCGTTGTCGCTTTTCAATAAATTACCCTTTCTCTTAGCATAGGCTGTGAAATAGTCTTCAAACTCTTTGATTAATGGGAAATATAACTCATCTTGTTTGCTTCTCAACTTACCTTCATACTCATCCAATATAGTGAAAATTAAGCATGTATCAGTGTCAAGATACTTCAACAAGTTAACTTTGATGTCGTCGACATTTCCAACTTTGGAGATCATTTCACGGTCAACATTCTCGTCATTGTGGACATTGTATAAGTCGATGGCACGAGAAGAGAGTGATGTCAAAGGTAACGCATTAATTTTCACCTTCAAATCTGGCAAATTTGCCCATTCGTGTGCAACAAGGTAGGCAAGTTGTTTTTTCTCGGCCGGTAATGATAATGGAAAGCCTAATGGAGTCTTTAATGTTTTCCCATCTAATTGCACTTCATATTGGTTCAAATCTTTATTATGAACAGCATCAACCTTTTCCCAAAACTTAGTCAAAGTCTTAGATAATCTGTTAGTATCCGACTTAATATTGTTTTCTACGGTAGTTTCTCCTAACGATTTTGATGGCTTTGGAACAAAAGATTTAAGTGAACCTTCGGTAGCACCAGATGTTCTCGACGTAGATAAAAACACCTTTGGTGCTTGATAACGCAACCCGGCTAATCCCGATCCTGATATTCTGAAGGATTTGCTAGTTCCTCTGAGCATTGTAAAATGTGTTATTGTTTAATGTATAAAATCAGCTTTGAAATCATTTGAAAATTTTGGATTGAAAATCTCGAGATTTTATCGCCAAAATATAAAACCATACCAATATTACTTTGCTTATTCACAAAATACACATTTTTCCAAATAATTCCTAATCAACATTACCTTACACAATGTCTATGAATCCTGAAGCTTTACAGAAACTTTTGATTGAAATGGACAATCAATTAAACGTTTCCAGAGCGGAATTATCCATGTGTAATCTACAATTAGATAGGGTTAATACAAACTTAAATCTCATTCAACTGACTAATAAATCATTAAATAAAGTATGCAATACAAAGGATAATGAAGCAGTGTGGCAGGGTATTGGTAAAGCTTTTGTTAAAAATGATGTGAATTCTTACTTGAAAGAAATGTCTCAAGACGAGAAGGAATTTAATGAAAGCAAGGAGAACTTATCTAAAAAGAAGAATTATTTAGAGACTACTTTAGACAAGACTCTTGAAAACATGACCCAAATCGTTGGAAATGTGAAGAAATAGATTCTATCTTTCTGATACACATCACGAATTGATTCTGAGGCTAAGCCTTGACATCACACTTACTATTTGTACCATATCAGCTCATATAGCTTCATATTATTTGTATTAAATGCATTAAATTACTATTTCAATAGTCTAATATACATATGTTAAGGGTATCTGATTCTGTAGAACAATTAGAAGACAGGAGAAATCATGGCAATTTGTCGATTCGTTCTGGAATATCTTGAAACCTGTAGTCATTTATACCTATCATGTTTACGCTTATCTGCATTTCTCATACGTCCTAACTGACCAACCATTCATTAGGTCTAATCACTATCGTCATCAACTCCTTCGTCCAAGACCTGTCTTTCCAAGTCCTTCTCTTCTTGTGATCTACTTTTCTCGTGATCCATTCTTTTAGTTAAGAAAATATTTAATTGATCTTGCAAAGCGGTTAATTTTGCTCTCAATTGTCCTAATTGTGTATCTTTAGCATCACTTGGTTTGTCTCTGTCTTCACCACCAGCTTTTATTACAATATCTGAAATTTGTGTAGTCTTCCCATTTGTTGTATGAGGACCTTCACCAGGATGGAACTTCTGTCCTTCAGTAACATCAGGAGCTTTATAAATGGCTGTAGGCACCAACGGATCTGACATATTGGTACTTAGTTCTTAACACTATACTTTGCAGTAGATGAAAGATCAAAGGGAATTTTATATTCTGTGAATCATGTGATCAGATAATATTTCTTTAGTATATACATATACATAACTATAAAAACAATAGAGTAAGCTAATTGAAATCTTTAATTTCAATTCGTTTAGAAGAGTTCGAATATGCATTAAATTTTATTTCAATAATTTCATCAGTTGAAAAGTGTAAAGATGGAATATCGTAGCAAGAGCAAGACATTAAATATCCGTAAAATACTTTTAAAACAGTATCATCGGCAATTATCAAGATGTCACCGCTCATCCTTTCCATTTCTAAAATCAAGGGCTCTATCTTGATCGCTAAATCATGATACAGCTCTGCCCTCGAAAATCTATGATGATATGGGTCTTTCAAAAATTGTTCATATTCTGTTGGAAACTTCTTGGCGATTTCTCCGGTAGTCATGTTTCCGACGATTCCTGGGTTCTTCTGAGATAGCTGAATTCTGTGTCTGATGTTAATATCCTTTTCGGCAAAAAATTGAGTAGATTCGATAGTTCTTGTTTTAACAGATGTCCATACGACAAAAGAATTGTCATCAACACCGTCGACACCGGCTGCAGGGTGTCTTTCATCCACAGACAACTCCCTGCTAACTTGTGGTCTAGCCGAGCTGCCTGGACCACTTGTCTTATCTTCGTCATCAAAGTATGGTTTTCCTTGTTCCTTCAAATATTCTGTTAAGGTTTCTGTGAGGTTTTTTGAGTATTGAATGCCTGCTTCATCCAATGGAGGGTCATATGAATAGTCTAATGAATTCTTGTAGCAACGTGCAAAGAAAACAGAACCCAGTTTAATTCTTGAATTCATTAGAAAGAATACAACCTTGTTGATTAGATATCCATAATTGGAATTGTGCATTTCTATTCTATCTCCAAAATTGATGAATTTGATATACGACAATTTATTCTTATCGTCGTCTTCACCCATTTCCTGATAAAATGGAGTCAAAACCTTAATTCTTTCACTATAATCCTTATACGCCAGTTCGTAGTTCCAATTCTGGTAATCTGGCGAAGATCTTGCTGCTTCTTCCATGTTTTTCATAATTATCGCATCGTTGGTTACTGAAGATTCCACGAATATAATCTGAATGTTCAACTCAGTAAACTTCTTATGTAACTCAAATCTGTACTCCGGTAATGCATTAACGGCATCATAAATAGCAACCTGTCCTTTGTCATTCTTGAAAAAATTCAACATATCATTAAGACATTCGTTTACGATCTTATGACGGAATTCATGAGCTTTGGGATTATCAGGTGTAGGCACAAACAAATCATGACGCAAGTCATCTTCGGCGTTTGCTCTTCTATAATTACCCAAATGGAACAGGTGTGTTTTCACACCTAACCAACGCAAGTACCTAGTCAATGAGACTGACAAATGCGTTTTACCTCTTCCCGGTAAACCTGCTAATGCAATACATATTTTGCCCGCATGGAATAATCTGCCTGATTCAGTAGAATATAATTGTGCCGGTGATATATGATAAGGATCGATTTCAGTATGAACTCCATCGATTCCAGTAATGTCACTCATTCTCCTTTGTCCTAAAGCGCCAGCTGCTGATGGCAACTCTACTAAGTTCGGTTTTAAATTATCATGAAATGACCACCTTTGATTTCTCTTCCCAGAGCTTGCATTTCTTTGTAAGGGTGCAGATCCAAACCCGTTAAACAACTCACTGTCGTCCTCCGTATGGCCCAATGGGGATGACATCTTTTTTATTGTATTAAGTGTATAATTTTAAATAAAAACACTTTAAATTGAAATACCCCAGTAATTTTGTGTCCAGTTCACTTGCTTTATCATTAATAAATTATTGCCTTCTCACAATTATTATTTTGACAGTGAACATCATTTCTCGAATATAAGGTCATAAATGTAGAATACTAAAGTATTATATACTTCTAATATCCATGGGATGCTACAAGATTACATGCGTCTAGTATCGAAACTGCTAGTCCTTGTTTAGACGTTCTATTATCTTATTGAGATTAAACTCATTAGGCAGTAGACTCTGACTCAGGGATAACCTGTCACCAAGATTCGGATAATGCATAATCTACAATTCGGCGAATTCAAATACAAAACCATTAAAGTACATTCATATTAAATAAACAAGAAAAACTTTCCTAACACGTATATAATTTTAATTTATTACAATATGAATTTAATTTATTCTGCGTTACCACCCTTTCTTTGGATTAAAGCCTTTCTATCTTTATCTAAGTGTAATTTGGTGACAACAACCTTAGATGGGTGAATGTTGATTGGGACAGAAGCACCGTTGGACTTTTCCTTTTGTAATTTTTCCAATTGGATGGAGAATTTCAATCTGTAAACAGAAGAGATCTTACCTTCGGAACCCTTCTTGGAACCTCTGACAACTAAGACTTCGTCATTTTGTCTGATTGGGATAGATTTGATCTTGTATTGTTCTCTTAATTCCTTAGATAATGGAGCTGACATCAAAGCTCTTCTTTCAACAGAAGAGGAAGAGAAGTGAGCCTTTCTAGCTTTAGAACGGGAAGAAGAAACGTCTATATTTGTTAGTATGTTATGTCCTTAGTACTCCAACTAGGATTTTACAAAATACATGTCGAACTATCTCTATAACGGATGTTTGTTGGTGTCTTAAATATCGAAGACTTATTCGGCATCGCTTCCTGTAATACACGTTGTCCTTGTCATTTGTTTTCCTCGATAAGGTTCGATTGTCACTACTTCGAAATCTTAGCATTTCATACATCTTTATTGACTATTCGTACTTCATTCAATTTTTATTCAATTTTCATCATTCTTCATAAATTTTTCATCCACTCGATTTGCTTCGTTCACGTATCTTGCTATCCATTATGTTGGTCTTCATTAAATTGATATTTACCTTGACTGATCTTGGCCATTGTTACTGATTACTAGTTTTACAAAATCACTAAGTTTTAAAATTTTTTAATATACTTTTCTTTAGAAGTCTGTAATTTTCGGTATAGTACTGAGTGAAAATTTCCTCAATCTGAGAGCGAGATGAGAAATTTGCACGATGTTACACAAAATTAATATCATAGGGTTTGACCCTCTTGTGACTGCTTTTATCTCTAGCGCTGGGTCTCATTATCCTGCAAATATTTGGGTGCTTGGTTGAATGGCTACAGCCGATAAAGGATTTACATAGTCATAATGGTCATCATATCCATAATATTCTCGTATTTCTTAATAATTAACAAAAAAAATTGCCTTGCAATTCAGTTGTGTCTGTTCTCTCAGGTTATCAAAAATTGAATAAATAAAAGTTGCGATAAGCCCGAGGCGGGACTCGAACCCGCAATCATTATCTTAACTCGTAAACCGGAGGATAACACCTTAACCAATTAGGCCACAAGGGCGAATCTAGGTAGATTTCTGGACAAATTCATATATCTGTATTTTAGTATGGAGCGGGACATAAATCGCTATTTAACTGTAATACGGTCAATTGATGGGTTATGTCGCTATTATTGGTATCAGACAGACTATTATCATCATTTTATTTGAAGCTGTCACTTACCTAACCTTTCAAGCTGCAAGTCATGATTTATCCCTGGTCGTGAAGTAGTGAATAATGTACGTAAAAGCTACGCTAATCATAAGACTTATACACATTTAGGAGGCTGAGATATTGTGAGACACATCACAGATATGGGATCAAGTGGATCATAAGCGGCATATATATCTCTGTGTGAAACGATTGCAGCCATCAGAATAGGTGTGATGAAAATGGTTTCGGCACGTCCGGTCCTCCAACGACAATTTCAATAAATTACATACATTATGTCCCATTTGCTAGTGAATACAACAAGAGTCTATTTGATAATACTAATATGAAATCGATATCGACATTGGGCATATGCTTGAGAGCATCCCAAAATTTGGCCAAGACTAGGCCAATTTCTGTTTTGTCAACAAGATCCTTTGCAAATCTCGCCCAAGATCCTTCAATTTATCACTCACTTAGCATACGGTCAATTAGACACAATGGGTTGGAAGCCAGATATACAAATATTTTGAACCGTAACATACTTTCATACAACAACTATTCTACTACTACAACCCCTCCACCACCACCACCTCCTCCTCCTCCTCCACATGATAAAAATGCTAAAGGAAAATTCCTTTTTAACAGAATTGGTAGAGCATTCACATTTTCATTATCATCTGTCATTGTGCTTGGAGGTACATGTATATCTGTCTTGGTGGTTTATTTGATTCTTTCCGAGTTGTTTCTTCCTTCTGGAGATACGAGAACGTTCAACAAAGCCGTCAGGATGTTAGAAAGTAATGAGTTAGCACACGAAGCATTGGATTTCAAAAAGGGTCAAAGAGTCAAAGCGCATGGTGAACAACGTGCCGATAAATGGGCCCGTAACAGGCCTGCTCAATCGGTAAGAACTAGAGGTGCTGATGGCAAAGACTACTTATTCATGAAATTTCAGGTTGAATCTCCTAGTGGAAAGTACGGTACTGTTACACTTGAACAAGTCGATAGAACGTTCTGGAGTGCTGAGTTTTTGTATATTGCATTAGATATGCCTGGTAATAAGAGAATCTACATCAAAGAACCCAAATTTCAATCTAAGAAATATGTTCCTAAAGTCGGAAGTCTCAATAGTAATGATGGCTTTTTAGGACTTAAATGGGGTCCAAAGAAAGACGATTAGATAATCCTTAATCTCAATGCATATTACTTATGAATAAATAAAATTAGCCGTCTATCGGATGATAATGACTGTATTTTGTCATACATACATATATCTATCAATATTGAATAGTAGTTTCCGCTTAATGATAAAATGATATCATCTCTCATATAAATGGGTAGGAGAGCGTAATATAAGTGTATGTATTTTACAATATCTTTAATGTAGTTCTAGTATCATTTTCAATGTTTGTTTTAGTGTCGCAGAGTTTTCTTAAATTGATGCAAAATTTGTAAAATTCTTAAAAATTAACCAAATCCATAAGTATATATCCAGAAAGTTGCAACTTACGACGTGTTAATAATACAAATCATCTCGATTGACCTAATGTTATTAAATATGTGTATATTCTATGTAATAATAATTATGTTTAAAATATTTCGAACAAGGCTTTGAATTCCTTCTTGCCTCTGCATTCTATCATATATATGTCATCCTCTGTTGCTCTAATTAATAGGCCAGCTTTCCCTATTCTTTCAATACGATTAAACTTGTCTTCCTCACAAATTAACCAATTGTAATCCAGAACATCCTCCAGTGGACCAGAAAGAACTAAATTATAGTAGTTTTTGTTGGTAAAATTGTCAGATATCATGAACACACGTAGGGTGTACATTGACAAGATTTTCCATGACGATGGGTTATTAATCAGGTTATATGACTCTAATTGTTTTTGTAACCTGGTCGTCATTTGATTTAATAAAAGGAATTTAGAATTGTCCGGATTACTCAAAACATTAGAATTTGTGATATCTGCCGAATTTAATGAAAAAAACGATTTTGCAACTGGCAATTGTCCGGATTGCTTATTAGCTTCATTGTTTAAAGAGGAGTTTAGGCTAGTCAATGTTGATGAATTACTTGGTTTATCCTTCATGTCCATAATTGATGATGATAAACTAACATTGGAAGATGCAAACTTTTGGGGTTTCCCAATATGACTAAGAACTCCCAAAACATTATCTAGATTAGTACTGATTGCATTTGACAAGTTTCCACTTTTACATCTAATCATAATCAATAACTTCTCGGAACTGATAGCATTCACAGCGTTAATTTGTAAATCTAACGCAGATGATTGTCTAATAGAAGTGGTTTTAGCATTTATTTCCATTAATAATACTGGTTTATCAATAACTTCATTATATTCCTGGTCATAGATTTCCTTAAAAATAATTAACCAGCTTTTATTCAGGTCGTAGTTAACAACGATTTTTATGAACAAATTCTGATGAAGCGTTATCATTTCCCACTTACCGTACTTCTGCTTCCATTTAGATATTTTCATTGCTTCGGGAGAACATGGTGAAATATAAAAGTCAATTGACCTATCATCATTGACGACATCTTTCAAGTTTTGAGGTATTACTAGATCTTCTTCGTCCTCAGCTACTTGATCCAGTAGATGTTCTTGCGATTGCTTGTTGATAGTTGCACTTGATCCATTTTTATATTGTTTGAAGAAATACGTGGATGTTGATGATGGTAAGGCAAATGGTGATGGTAAGGCGGATTTAGGGGTCTGTGAAAATGACTTATCGGATACCAGTGACAATGGATCTTCAGTATCTATTGGCATATTGGTCTCAATTCTCAAGCCCTTGTGATTACTTACACTTTCGCTCGTAGGTGGCATTTCCTTTTTAGCACTCGAATTATCCAGCTGCAATTCCACATTGTCCTTTTTATCAATATAATCAGTTGAGCCCATTTGCAGCTTAGATGATTTCTTAAAAAGACCGAATATGGATTTTCTCTTTTGCTTTAAGGTTTTCTCCATCTTGATAATATCCTCACTACTTTCATTTTGGTTTGATTTTCCTAAAGCACTCATACTTGAAAGTCCATATTCCACACTGAATGAAGGATTATGATTCTTACCAAAATTTGTAATGTCAATAGCTGAACCAGACGATAACTGGTATAGCTTGTTTTTCGGTTCGGTGTTAGATAAATCTGGAACTGAAGAAAACTTATGGTTAGATTGATATTGATAACTTTCAGATATGTTGGCTTTATTTGCATGGGTATCAACTTCTCCCTTAGGTACATCTCTAAGATCTGGCGTTGTGAAGCCAATTTCAGCTTGCGATGATATTGGCCTACTTTCGTTCTCGAGTACATACAAACTATCGGTTGCATTGACGAAATTGCGTTTCACAGGCTTGATATATTGAGTAGTAGGGTCCTCGTTCTCCATGCCACTGTCTTTGTTGCAGTTTACTTTAGATAAGTTCTCATTTATGATATTCAAAGAGCGGTCATACTGAAATTTAATTGCTTCCGTTGAATCAGTTGATTTTATGGATGAACTTGACGATTTTCTTGTCTTATTCATAAACGGTGGATTAAATGGTTTCTGTACTTCTGCCAAAGAAGCTTCAGAAGCAGGATTGTGGGATCTGATTTTCGAAGCATGTTTATCATTTTCATTGGAGTTGAATATAGGATTTGCTTGTATATTATTTTTTGAATGCCTTGCACCAAAACTTTCTCTTGGATTAAGCTCTTGCTTATGCTGACAGTCTGATAGCACGTTAATACCTAGACCTGACATTCTTATATCGTTTGACTTGTTATTCGCATTGATCAAAAAATATTGACTTACTGGAGAGTCACTTTCCTCCAGCGGGAAGATATGTTCCAATTTCTTGTACCACACGTACAATAATCTAGGATCCTCACAACTGATTGTCACTGAGTTTGAGCTATGCTTTGATGAAAAATTAATAGACTTCAACAAAATCTGATTCATCGATTTTATGTAAACAATAGAAAGTTCGTTGACTCTGAATGGAGGGTACATTAAAGATCTAGGTAAGTCTTGGTTAGTAGGAACTGATAAGAGTGCTAAAGAATTGTAGCTACTTCCTGATAAATTCAAAAGCATTAACTCAACATTCGCCAACTTAAGTTCATCCTTAATTATGAAGAGCCTTTCATTTTTAGTTCTTTCAACGATCTGATCCATCTTAAAAAAGCTGGATACTTTTGCAAAGCTTTTGGACTTAGACACTGAGTTAGCTTTGTCAGTTTCACAGAATAATTTCACGTCGTTGAAGCTTATATTATTCAAATATTTCACCTCCAAGAATTCGTGGTAGTTGTCAATTAGTTCAGCCAATCTTTCTTTCAAAAATGACAATTTATCGACAATAAATGGATTTCTTAATATGAGGAGAGATTCATTTATAAACTTAATATAATTTAAGCAATTCAAGATCGGTTTACCGAAACATATTGAGCCTTCAGGCGACGAGGATTCAAGAGAATTTTCTGGATTAGATATCTGGGATAAATATTTCTCGAATAGCACCACTCCATCTTCTTCGAGCCATATTATAAAATCATTAACGAAGTTTTTAAATAATTGAATTGAATTTCCACTATTATTAGCCAACTCAATCGAAACAGTATTTAATGAAGATAGTAACTTCTTGTTCTTGGTGAATAATCCTCTAACTATGGACGTGATGGAAGTGTTGGCCGATTTCGAAGGCTTAATATTTCCCAATATCTCAATCAAGTTGCTATTCTCAGCATTTTCAGATTCAAGAAGTTTTGTTATTAAGATTTCCGAAAGCATTGAGTTCGTAGTGTCTTCTTTTTAACCTGTGGATGGAAATTGACAGATGCGTACTATACAAGGGATATGGTTGGCTGTAGTAAATCTCCTTAATTCTCGACTTTTATCTATACCTCTATCGAGTAGACTTACAATAAGCGTAACGTTCGAATATACTTCTGGGTTAAATAAAGATGAAGATAATTTATTTCTTTCAGTGGTTTAAGTTTCTGAAGTATTAATTTGCAATGGTAACCAGGATTTTCCTGAAAATTAAATTATACCGTTTTAAGAAATGTAAACGCGTTTTTGCATTAAATATCGTGTTACGCTTGTAGATATCCCAATACGTTAAATAGATAGACTAAAAGAGAATATAGTCGTGTTTGACATAGGTTTAGTACTCCCTAGTTACTATCCAATTTAAGATATTTGGAAGCCCTTCGCCAGATTTTCCGCTTATCATCTCGATAGTCCATTTGTCTTTTTGAGGGATCTGCAGCGGCAAATCTAATGTATTGGCCACTTGTTCACAGATGTCTTCATGTAATTCTGGGTCTAATAAATCTATTTTATTGATCAAAATTACTAAGTAAATTCCAATGAGTCTGTCTTGTAGTATAACTTTTTCTCTGAGTTCCTGATAAGATTCGTTTAGCCGCTCTAAACTCAAGCAATCGATCACCCATATTACAATGTCTGTTTGATCAAAGTAGTTTCCCCAAAAGGTTCTAAGACTAGTCTGTCCACCGATATCCCAAACATTCAAGTTAAAATCGTTGTAGTTGATAGTATTAATTTGAAATCCTAGTGTTGGCGAAATTGTTGATATATCTTGATTTAATAGCTTTTTCGTAATTGTAGTCTTTCCAGAATTATCCAATCCTAGCATTAGTATTCTAATCTCTTTATCTTTGATCTTCTGCTTCTTTATTATGCTGAGTAATCCCATGATTGATATGCGTTCAAATAACGATCAGGATCGATGTGATATCATAAATTTGAAGTCGCATATTATGTTTACTAATTTTTAATATAACACTAAAATCCAGAAAGAAGTTTATACGATCACAGTAAATGCTGATTAAAATTCGCTACGATTCTTGTTACAAGTATCAATCAATTATAAAAGGTAATTAACATTCTAGAAACATGCAATAAGCTGAGATAATAATGCCAGTTAATCAGAAGAAAACTTCTATTATATCCAAGCGGCAAAGATCAATATTTGAATTCACACAGACAGGTAACGATATAGATGTTCAAAATAGTTTCAATCCTTGTGAAGTTATAGATCTCACTGATGATGTCGAATCGTTTGGTGTGAAATTAGAGCAAAAAGAGATAAATACTGGAGGCGAAATTAAAACCGTGGGAGAAAGAGAATCAGATGTTGAGGCGGTAAATTGTCCGATGTGTAACCGTAGCTTGGTTAATTTTTCTATGGATAATCGAATTCTTCATATAGAAGAATGTTTATCCTTGGTCGCTTTAAAGGAAGATGTACCAACCATTAAAAGCGAATCAAATGATCTAAAGAAAGAAGAAATGAAGGAAACAACCAACAGAGATATGGATACATCTAAAAATAAGAGAAAAAATGGACATCTGTTACCGTCAAGTAAGGAAAAAGAGAAATATTTGAATAAAAAAACCAAAATCGAACATTCAAAACCTAAAGTGATAAAACCACCAGCAACGATATCAGCATCAAGGTCTAAAGCACAGATTCCCGATGTAAAGGTATTAACTTTTCCGGCATCAGTCAATTCTAATTATCAAATAGCAGTAGATGCATTCAGTTATTCTCCCCATGGATCAATTAGCAAGTATTTTTTAACACACTTCCATTCCGACCACTATGGTGGAATCACTAAAAAGTGGTGTTATGAGAGAGTTTTTAAAGATGGCGATGACTTCGAAGATGAAAGCAAATACAAAAAGATTATTTTTTGTTCCACAATCACTGCTAAATTGTTGACTTTACGGTTCAGCATTGATCCAAAATTTATTATGCCGTTAGAAATGAATACAAGATATTTAATACAAAACTTTGATACTGATGTTGAAACTGAAGATGGTTTCATTCAAACAGATGATCCAGCACTTCCAGGATTATTTGTTACTCCTATTACTGCAAACCATTGCCCTGGTTCTGTGATATTCTTGTTTGAATCATTGTCTAACAATGGCCAGAGGCTAAGAGTTTTACATTGTGGAGACTTCAGAGTTAATAGAGAAATTTTAGATCACCCTAAATTAATGGCGTTTCATATAACCAACCAAGGCGAACTTTGTCTAGATAAAGTTTATTTGGATACTACATATATGTCTCCATCATATAATTTTCCTAAACAAGAGTTAGTATGCAATACTGTTTCTGATATGTTCTATGATTTGATTTATTCACAAGGGGAAACTGAAACTACAGATTCATTATTCACGGCTTGGTTCGGAGTATTGAAACAATCAAGGATTACCGATTTCATTACCAAACGAGATAATCAATACAAAAAGAAAAAGTTTTTAGTTTTAATAGGAACCTATGTCATTGGAAAGGAAAGATTGGCTATATCAATTCTGCAGAGATTAAATAATTGTCCTATTTATGTTCTGACCATTAACAGTCGAAATGATAAAGTAGACTTAGTAAAGTCTTTTGATGATAGCTATTTGAACCAAGTCTTAACAAATGATGATTTAGGTGGATCCGATTCTGAGTGTATGGTTCATTTGGTTCCCATGAAAATCGTTAGTTCTCTTGAGGAACTATCTAATTATTTCAATCACAACAGATATTTTGAAAAATTTGAAAGATGTGTTGGACTTCGTCCAACTGGTTGGTCATTTCTGAATAAATACGCGGCAACTTCAAAGGATGAAGAGGACTCCAATATGAAACATAATTCTGATTTAAATAGACTTTCGAGTTCTTGTCACGACCTAGTGAAGATCATGAAAACTCAACCAACATTTTCATTTATTGAGAATATATTACCACAATCTCCTTTGCTGTCGCTAATTTCAAAATCAAAGAAAGTGAATCATGATGAATCTTTATACAGAATTTACACCCTACCTTATAGTGAACATTCTTCTTTTCGTGAATTATCATTCTTCGCAATCTTTTTGAAGATTAAAGAGATTATTCCAACAGTAAATATCAGTGATGAGTCAAGTATAATAAGAATGGATAGTATAATCAAGAGTTGGGAGTTGATAAGAGAATACAAAATGGACCAAGGCATCACTCAGGAATTGGAATCTAATGTTGCTCGAGGAATTCAAGACTTATGCATAGAAGATTTTTGATAATGAAAATGAATCTATAAGAATTTATAAAAGTCTTTACTTAATATACATATATAACTAGATGCTATATTCATGGCGACGCAACACCGGGAAGTTATCTAGTCCTGGTTACTTTTTTTTCCCTTCAATTTAGAATAATAAAGGTCTAAAAGTTTTTCACACTCTTCTTGAGAATTACAATTGGACCAAAAGGCTGCCAAATCACCGTCGTAATAATGAATATGGTCACCGGCTTTACCATTTTTATCAACGGGTAAATCAATTGGGCTATGCTGTGCAGCAATTGTTCTCGTAGGCACGATGCTTGATTTACTTAAAATGAATGGGTGCCACTGTAACATATGTGTCAAAGCAGAATCAGGTCCATATGGGAAATTTTCATACTTCGAAAATAACTCAAATGCCCATGCTTCAATAATAGCCCTTCCAACATAATCATTTTTAACTAAAAATGAATGACATTCCACTTTATTTTCTGATTGTGTTATAATTAATTTAGTCAAGTCTGCATTAGAGTTACGATAAGTTTTAATTCTTCCATCGGGTGGGATAATTGGTTGCTCTTTTAAAATTACTGGATTTAACGCTTCGGGCGACAATAAGTAGTCTTGCAAGTTAATAGACATATCCATGATTAATGAGTCTTGATCAATATACCAAAACCACTTTGCTTCAGGAAATGCAAACATCGCAGCTCTTAAGCAAAATATCCTTATCCATTTAGCTTTTTCCTTGGATTTCAAAATATCCATGGAATTTAAAGCAGGAAGAAACTCTTGATACCAGCGAACATACACACCATAATTTTGCTCATGAGCGTAATCAACTCTATTTTGTACGATTTTGGTTAAAGCATCTACCGAATATTTTTCAAAATCCACTGCAGTGACAATCACAATATCAGGGTAATTCTTGCTACTTTTTGGTTTATAAACCACTTTATCTTGATTCTTAAACCGATTCTTAGCTCTGGATAAATTCAGAACCGCATTTTCGTTCTCTTCCTTCGCATTCTGGGTTTCAGGATTTGCATCATCAAAGGCATTTAATGATCTAACAATAGTTTTCTCGATCTCAGGGGCATTTGCATCTCTTATTTTAGACTCATGAACTAATTTACTGACACCAAGCTGTTTCAATAATGGTGCATCCTCAATGGGTGGGTATATATATTTAGAAGTCGATTCGATAATATGCTTACTGGTTAATGGATGGCTCGGGGGATATTCCAACAGTGAATCTCCACGAAATATATTGCTAATTAAACTGAATGGATTCAAGAAAAACCAAATAAACAATAAAATTGCAACGTATGTGGTTAAGTTCAGCTTTTTAAGATTCAGTATTTTATTAAAAGTAGCTGGAAATGGTAGAGAGCCTTTCAGCTTCTGATATTTGGGTTTAAATGAATTAGAACCTGCATTGAACATCTTCCACAACTTCACTTAGTATTCTGCTTTGTATATTATTGTTTGCTACTAATAGTTTTAATTAGTTCTTTTAATTGAGATCGATTCACGTTTTTGTGTAATTTTTCGTTCAATCGATCATATCGTTGTATTATAACCTATGTACTAATATAGATATACAAGCATGTTACTTTCTAGTCTCTTTATTTATTCTATCCTCAATGACCTGTAATGCCACCTGTCTTCTTCTTTCAGCCACCGAGTTGGCCACACTTTTTTGGGTTTGGTTCGCTTGCTCCAGTCTTTTCTGGGCTCTTATATTACCTTGTTCAATCGAATCATCATTAAATGGGGTAATAATTCCTAACATACAACCCAAATCATAGCAACCGTCAAATAGAACAGTCAAATATGGCTTTAAAATACGAGGGAAAAACTCAACCAATTGGAAAGTATCGGACGCATCACCTGTAATTAATGAGCCTGAACTGTCTGAACCGCCATTCGCCATTGTAATTGGCAATAATGGGTCAGTTAAAAACGATTGATAAAACCGCAAGTAATTATAGGATATGATGAAGCTCCCAATAGATGGGATTGCTGGGTATAAAGAGCGGCTTATTAACAAAGACCACACAGATACGACGTTAAGTAATATGAACGGCAAATGTTTTACTCTGAAATTGATTAATCCTTGAAACAACACTATATTATGCTCTGGAATAAGTTGCTTCAAAACCACTAAAAACCCAAAGTAGTATGAAATACCTCCACCTAAAGGCTTATCCATTCCCTCAACATCGCCTCTCATCAAATTACAAATAATTGTAATTAGGACAGTTATCAAATTGGTAAATGAGCCTAAGACCAAGACAAACTTAACGACCTCCTTATATCCCCAGAACTTTTCCACATACTTGGTTGATACCGCCAATATAGCGCCTGATATTATAAATGAAACAACCGAAATTTCAGCAAAGATCGCAGTAACTATGACCCATGGGTAGAATATAGTGTAACGTGGTATCAATTGCAAATATGATACTTGGATGTTGTGGAAAACGATTTCTTCTTGTTCCTTATTTCCATTAACAATAGCTGAACGGTAGAAAGCAAGTTTTATGAAAAATATAAGTGAAGTTATAGAGATCAATATCCCTAGCAAGATCTTTGTTGATTTGGGTAATGCATATGCCCTCCTTAACAATGCCATGACTTATTTTTTTATATAGATTGACAACTAGATATCTATATATGTCTAATTTTCTAGTATAGCACAGGTGGCCGTGATTTCATTGTCGCGATTGTGTAATGAACTGTTTTCACCAAAAATTTTACTACGGTGCCAAATAATAAAATAATCCTTAAATTTAATAGAACAATTATAAAAACAAATAAAAGTATATAAATGTATAGATACACACAATGAGTTAATAAATACAAACTGTAATGATTAGATTTTTTGTTTTGATAAATAAAATCATCCAAGTCCCTTATTAATTCGTCAAAAAAAGTAAAATAAAAGAAAGACTTCTTCGTTGATCGAAGATTTTAAGTGACCCCTTAAGCCTTAGTTGCGAAGGCTGTCTTTTGGGTGCTTGGTGTGAAACTGTAATAGGTGTATGTAGTAGATGCATAGCTACTAGCTCCTTTACCTGTATCATTGTTCTTCTTGTGCCTTGGTTGAAATAAGCCTTGGAATGCACCACTCTCCAATCCTGATGGCTCAATATCACCTACTTGTCCAGAAGCAACAGCTGGACCAATAATGACAACACAGAATAATACTAACACAGCAAAATATAAAGTACAGTACTTTCTAACCATTCTCTTTCTTAATCTAGCTTGCTTTAATGAATAAATTGGAGGTCTGATTAATCTTGAAGGCTTTAACCAGAACAACATAGTTGAATGCCATCTATCAATTAATGGAATACATAAAATTGGCAATTGACAGAATAAGATGACATGCGCCAAGATAAAATCACCTGCAAATTCAGACATTTCAATGGTCTTTGCACAGAATTCACGAGCCGGTTGAGTCCAGGCCATGTAACCTAAACCAGAACCATACCACTTACCAGTCCAGAAGGCAGTGTTTGCTTTGTCATTCTTAAATTCTCTTGTCAAGAAACATAAGGTTAAGAATTTGAATAATAATCTTTGAATGTAAATCATAGTAATAACACCCAACAACATTCTTGCAAAAACGAAACCTTCTAAAACCCACATAACAACGAAGAAAACCAAGTTGACAATAACTGCGACACCGTGTGCAACACCAGCAATAACAGCACCAGTCTTCTTACAGCACATACCTAGTAATGGACCTGCACAACAAGCCATACCAAGACAAACAGCCAAACATCCAAGGTCAATGACAACAGGGGCTAAAGCACAGATAATAAGCCTTAATACAGAATTGACTTCCTTCGGATCTTCGTAAACACCTGTTTGGGCATTAATAAAAGTGTAAGCAACAAACAAAGCGGCCGTATATATTAAGCATGGTAAGAAGTCAGCGAAGAAGACATTCGATCTATGAGCTCTGCTAGCATCACCAGCACTCTTCTCAGATTCATCACCAATTATCTTACGCTTGAAACCAGTAATACGTGATCTTGAAAGACGAACATAACCAATCCAGGAGTTTCTGTGCCATTTAGTGTTACCACGAGATAACCATCTAATAAAGTCACGGTAATCAATGAAAAAATCTTCCCACGCGAATTGATGTGGATTGAAAATGAATGGTGAGAACATTAGCGAAGACAACGATGCCCAAAACCACAACAAAGGTGCTTGCCAGTGTGAAACAGACCCAAATATAATAATCAACATAGATCTTGCACCTAAATAAATAGATGAATCGGCAAAACGCGAATACAAGATTGAAAATGGGATACGTGAAGTAGCAAAACCTCTGCCAGTGGAAATATACCTAGCACCACCAACTGTCAAGTCAGTGAATAAAGACGAAGAATAAATCTGAGCAACGAACACTTCAAACATCGGAGACAAAGAAAGGATATGACGAACAAATCTTTGAGCCGCTTTCCATATACCTCTTTCAATTAATTCTTGGACAATTAATGGAATGAAAGAAATAAAGAAAACAATGAAAATAGATAAGGTATAACGTCTAATCCAATCAACAGCAGGGTCAAAATTATAACAACCATATGGAATCAAAAGATCTTTGACTGGCTTATTTTTATCATAGATACAGAAGATAGATTCATGAGCCATAGCATTCAAATTAGCTAACACCAACATGAAAACTTGCAACGATAACTGAATAAACATATTATTAATGTGGAAACCTGGATGGCCATAGTAGAACGATAAGAAACGATCTAATGGCAACTGAGTAGACAAGTAATAGTATTCACGAGACAACATCTGTTCACCCATACCAGCACCAATCTTCGTTGTGAAATTCAAAATAGAACCGAAACCCATATCTCTACCTTTACCGCACTGATAGTATTCACAATGTTTGATCCGACCACCTCTCATGATAGCAGTCATACCAGCGTAAATATCTTCATTCAAATGTAATCCCTTTTGAGCTTTAGCAACACCTCCTCTTGTGAACATGAAAGTAGCATTCAAGAAATCAGGATGTCCATAATGTAACTTACCACCGATTTGGGCCAAAGTTCTTGCGAACAAAGTACCAAATGTTTGTTCTTTACCAGCAGCAACATCACCTAAAACACCCGAATTTTCAGAGAAAATATATTCACGAGCACCTAAAATAGCGACAGGCGCAGATTGTGAACTACTTTCATCAGTCTTCAAGTTTGGCGCGTATGGGTTAACATGTTCAACATTCAATTCTTCAAATTCAGACAACACGGATCTAATCTTCAAACATTCTTCTAAGTAATTGTCTTGATTAGCATCAATCAATTGAATATACTCACCACGGTGGAAAATAAGAGCATGATTTTGATTATCAGCTTTACCATCACCTAAAATTGGATTACCAGATAATTGAATTCTAAACTTAGGACGACGTCTACCATTTTCTAACATCTCACAATGACCATCAATCAAAGCCGAGTATACTCTTGGTTCGTCTTCCTCACTCAAGGCTGGTTCTTCATCCAAATAGGCAATTTGTAAATCTGGATAAGCTCTCAATAAGAATTCGGCATTTTCCATTTCATCATCTTTGAACTTAGCTAATCTTTGCATAGAAACAATAAATCTGAACTTTCTTCTAGCCATCTTTTCTAATGCCAATTCCAAGCCTTCAGGATCGCCTCCAAAATACTGAACCAATTCTGGATTTTCAACACGGTACAATAATTTAATAGCTCTAGCGTAATTCATAAAACCAGAAACGGTACGGTATAAAGTTTGAGATCTCAAAGATGCCCAGATACGGGTTCTTAAAGTATATTCAGGTGCAGCAGATTTGAAACCAATACAGTAAAATGGTAAGTCATCAATCTTAGACTTCAATCCATCTTCAGACAACTTCTCAGGGTCATCGCCGTTCTCATAGGCTGCAGTTTCTTCAGCTAAAATTTTAGTATCCTTAACAAAGCATTCCCATTCCACTGGATGTAATTGTTTTAAATATTCCAATAAGGTAACTCTTGAAAATTGATCATCTTCTCTGATAATTTCTCTTAAGGATAATAAAATTTTTTCAGAATAATGAGGAGTAAACACGGTGAAAGTTGGCATATTATCAACAGGCAATGGTTCCAAGATTGGAGTAGCCAATGATTGAGCAAAGAAAGAAATACGTCTCTCGGCTTCAGAATTTCTAGGGAAAAATTCAGTATCAAAGTTATTATCATCCTGGGATACAAAGAAAGTTGGAGCTCTCAAGGTACGCTTACCTTCGACTTCAGAAGGAACTTGATGATATAACAACTTTTGGACGTGATCAATAGCTAATAAATGTTCCCTGTACATGGAAATAACAATAGCATTCCAGATTTGAGAAATTAAAACCTTTGGTTTATACTTAATTTCCATTTCAGTAGTAGCCAAAATCTTTGAGTAAATTCTCTTAGGCAATCTTGTGAAAATGTTTCTCCATGGGGTCAATATGGAGATACCTAAGTAGAATGAACGACCAACCGAAAAAATACAGTTAACAATAATCCACCACATGTAGGTATCTAAGAAGAATAATAATAAATCAACCGCATAAATTAAACCCAAGACGATTTTAGCTTGGTGTTTACATAATTCGTTTTTAAACCAAACTTCACCAGTACATCTCATAGTAGTTGTTGACAAAATTCTAATTGGATCTCTGATAGACAAAGTTAAGAAGAAATAAGATTCTGCAAACTTTGCAGCGAAAACAGCAACCCAAACCAAATAAGACATCCACATATCTAAACCTCTTAATTTATTGAAGTTCGCCGTGAAAGTCTGAGAAGCCACATATTTTCTTGATCTCTTATTCAAATACGATGTAAATAAACCACCTAAAGGCATAACAGCAAAGAAAAGCAACGTGGCAATAGCAATAAAGAAACCAACGATAGAAACAGCATGTGCTGCCTTTGAAACTGTTTGTAGTCCCGCATAATAGAAAGTAAATACTACTGGAGCCAAATTAACAATAAAAATAATAATCAAGAAAAGTAAACGACGGGTTAAATGTTGAGCACCTGCCCATTCTCTTGGGACAAATAACCATTCGCAAACAGTGGCCATAATTTGAATAAAGGAAGCAAGGACACCTCCGATAGCAGCAGATGCCCATCTAGAAGACGCAGTAGGCTGGTTGTTTAATGGTTGAGCATAATTCTTAGTATATAAAGTTGGAGAATTGTAAGCTGTGTACATCCAGTAAACAGTACCATGAATAACCCATATTCTATTGTAGTTGGTAACAAAATGTAACCACGTTCTAATTTCCTTGTACGTCTTAAAGAAAACATTTGACCATTCAATTTCACCCAATTTTAAATAACGTTCTTCTTGAGGAATATCAACCAATCTAGAGCCATCTTCGCAAATAATTCTAGAAATACCTTCTGGGTACCAAAATAATTGATTGACATCATCATAACCAATAACTTTATTGTGATCTTTTTCACGCTTAACAAACCTACCTTCGTAAATCTCATAGACTTGAGATCTGATGAATCTATACAAAGGCGTAATAACACGATTCAAATAATCACCTTCAGGAACTGGTTCTTGTCTTTGCTGACATTGAGGCGATAACAAATAATCATAAGCAGTCTTATAAATGTAACAAATGGTTTCTGGAGTGAACCGGACTTGATTAGCTTCACCCCATAACAACAAGTATAAGGCAATATCCCTGACTCTTTCTTCGGGAGATAATGCGTTCATCTTGGCTCTCCATCTGACGTCTGCAGCGTCCAAAGAATAATCACCTTCCAACTCATTTACTAATGCATCCATATCTTGGCCGTGCTCTTCAACAGCTTTTCTAGCCTTCTTGGATTTTTTAGATGCCTTTCTAGCTTTTTTACCAACTTTACCCAAAGTCATATTGCTGAAACCAATAGTATCGTCTAAATCCTGTTGAGAGGCAAAAAACCACTTTTTATAATTGGCATTATCACCACCAATATAATCAGCGTGTAAACTCAATAAAGCTTGCGCTGGAGACATTCTTGACGACCTGGAATCTAACAAAGTCATGAAGTAATCGAACATGTTTCTCATAGAATCTCTTTGGAACCCGAATTTATTGGTCAAGTCAATGAAGATATCCTCAACGTGTTCGATCTTTATAGGAGCCTGAGGGTCAGCAGACCAAGCTGGGTAAGGCAAACTAGAAGACATTTGAAATTGGGTCGGATCGTAACTACCCATACCACCGCCGTAGATAGGAGTCGAGGCACCCGATGATCTTGGGCCGCCGTAACTCATTTGTGATGGCGTGTATTGTGTACCATACTGATCGTACCCAGGAGTACCAGGAGTTTGTCCACCGTAACTGAAGTCAGAAAAGGCTTCTGGGTCTGCATTGTAGCCACCCATAGGTTGGCCAGGAAGCTGCTGACCTCCGGTGAACTGATCCTGATATCCGTCCATATCATACGGTTGCTGTTGATATTGAACATTAGGATCATAATAGTCTTGTTGAGGCTGATTCAAATCATCATACGGTTGTTGCTGGTAATAACCTTCATCACCAGCAGCCCCGTGTTGATTCGGATCATAGTAATTATGATTATTATCGTTATACGACATCTAAACTACTGTTAGTAATATAATCAATTATAAATCCCACCAAATATGTGGTTTTATATAAAAATAGATTAATGGATTGATATTTCTCTGCGAAATAATAATTCAAACAGGAAACAATTTCATCAAATCGGGACCGGAAAACTTTTTTTTTCTTTTTAATTACCATTTTAAAAAAATTCGAGGTTTCAAACCGAGACTCCCTAATTAGGTTGATCTAATAGTGCGACTCTCATTTTTAAGGCGTAGAATGATCTGCTTCGATAACACCACTATATCCAACCTGGATGAAGTCTAAACATGTCGCCAGCCCCTATATGGCCTTTATTATCCCTCGAGTTCCATTATGCACCCTTTCTTCAATCTTTCTAACAAAAAAAGTTCTCCTGATTCACTATGGCTGTGTAATCCCTTCCAGGGCGGTTAATTTGGTCGCCATTATCGCTGTACCCGATCAAAACTCTGTCTATAGTATTCACAGTGTCCTATTCATCTAACAGCCCCGGATCAGCCTTCTGGCGCCCTATCAACCTTCCTGAAAAAAAATTACATGTAGCCGCTACCAAATCACCCCGAATCAAATCATGTTCCATCCATCTCCAATTCCCCTAGAAAAAGTTAACATACAGTGAATTATGTATTTCAATACAACACTCGATAAATCGATAGTAACGATAGTTTAAAAATTAACAAGGATGTTTAAGAAAACGAAAGTCTGAAATAGAATAAGTATATTGAAATAAAAAAAAAACGGGATATAACCTTCTGAAGTATTGTACTACTGGATCACGAGACCGCATATGTTTTTTTGGTGGCCGTTTTTTCCTATATTACTCGTACAGGGACACCTAAAATTGGTGAATTCGCGTCGCCCAACTGAACCGGTCAATACGTGTATATAGCGCCTAAATTAAGTGCGATAGGAACAGGACAATATGTATGATGGAGCGAAGAGGCGCAAGCATTGTATCTATAAATATCCTTGCCACAAAGGCGATTGGTAATACAAAGGATGGTGAGTGGTTAATCAGAGGGTAGTGGCTAATTCGCGACGGGCATGTGCGCACGTGAGCCACTTTTTCTTCTCGATTATTCGTCTAACAGAGTAAGGGGCGAAACCAGATATGAGAGAAAGGAACTGTAGAACATGATCTAAGAGAGATATCCTTTTTGAGCTATGGCGTGATAACAAGGTTTCGGTAATGTCAATGTGGAGACTCAGACATAGGGATATTTAGCGGTTGCTCGACGCTCGTGTGCTTATGAAATGATAATCGGGCACTGGCACCGGACACGAACACTTAAACTCCTACAATATGCGGTCGCTACGGAGAATAGTATGCTCATGTACGCAAGTAGCAATAAAAGAGCAATAGAAGGATTAGGTACCTGTCACGGGCTGCGTAACGCAATGGGCATAGCAATAAGTTACCGGGTAATGTTAGACTCAGGCGTGGTCGTGTCTTGAAAGTTGACACAGGGCAACGAGACAGCGAAAAAGATCCCTGTTTATTATTGGTGTATGCATGTAATTCGGGTGCATGGATGTGATATAGATCGGTGAAATCTTCGAAGGCTTTTGCACTTCTGTTCTAGCGGTTTGGTATTGCTTTGGCAATTAGGCGCGAAACGAATTAAAACTAACAAAACCATGGTAGATAGAACTTCAAGTATTACAGACAAACGACGCCATTTCAAGCACATGCGACCTGACAACAGATAGGCGATGACGTCCAACAAGTAAAGTGCGATATATAGGACAACATAAAACGAAGTGAAAAAATAATTGCTGCGTCAACGTTGCAGACGACATGAAATCTAGATTCTACGCTTCATTTCAATGCGAAACGCGATTCTTAACAATCACGAATCACGGTTGCAGGGCAAGGTATACGTCTGCGAAGCGAAGAAGCCTGGGAAAGATTTTCAATTAGTACTCCTAAATGAGTAATTTGTGTGGAAGACAGGAGATACAGCGCGCTAAGGCAGGTGCAAAAATGTTTATTTCTATACAGTGGACTATTTAAGCACTACATGGCACAAATGGCATATATCAGGAAACACCAACCACCAGAGTCATTAGCTCTGACAGTTGTTATAGTAATATTATGGATGTGCTCGACTTAATCAGACCATCCTAACAGATGTAATTCTTTTCTAATGTCGTCCTCCTTTTTAATTTTGGACACCTGCGTGTCTTCCAAAGTTTCGCCATTGGCCTGCTTCATTTTCAATGTTTCTATGGCTCTCAATTTTTTCAACAACGATCTGATTTTCTTCTCTTCCAACGAGCTTACACCACCAATGACGCCACTTTCTGAAGCTTCATTGTCCTTTTGGCCACTTTCGACGCTGTTAGATGGCGATTCAACTTGTTGTCCTTCGTCCTGTTGTTGTTTTTTAGCCTCCCTCTTCTTCCTGTTCTTGGCAGCACTTTTGCTTTCTTTAGGAGTGTTATCTACCGGAGCAGCACCTGGGACCACTCTGGTTCTGGCACCGTTGCCGTTCGATCCAGAAAGAGAGCTGCTTGATTGCAATTCCTTTTGATATAATGACGTTCTTGCACTGCTACCAGAATTTCTGGCGTGGGGTGGACGATATGCTCCGCTAGGCTTCTGGGCAGCACTCAAGTCATTTGCTTGCTTCTTTGCCAAATATTCCTTCGTCGATTCATGTGCGACTGGTGCATCTTCCAAGTTCCTTAATGGGGGGAACTTATCCAAGCTTTGGGGCTTCCAAGTGATCGAATATAATTCTTGGTATTCCTTCAAATAAACCAATTTACCACTAGCATGCCAAATCTTACACCCATTATCAACTCTCAATCTTGGTGATGTGGTGGCTGTCAATATGTACCTTCCACATGGTGACCACTCACACACCGAGGTATTTGCAGCTTCGAAAGTAGTAACCTTTGAAAACTTATTTTGACGGTCATATACATCAACAGTACCTTGCAAGTTACCAAAACCGGCTACTAATACATATCTGGCATGTGGAGAATACAATATAGTATTTCTTGGTGCAGTTGGTAATGAGAAGATAGCATTACCTCTTGCATCAAAAAATGTTGTATCGGCTGGCATGTAACCATATACAACGGCAAATTCTCTTGCAGAAGGAGACCAGGTGATATCATGAATAGGACCAGTTCTTTTCAAGTCAATTCTTGAGTCATATGATCCTGCAATTCCTAATAAATAAAGGTTGGTTTCCCCATAGTAAGATTTGTTGGTGGTATCGTGATCTGTAGATGCTAATGCTAATAATGCAGTACCAATCGAATTCCACTTTAATTGACATCTTTCAGCTTTAAAGAAATTCTTCAGGCAAATTGGCTGATTGAAATTTGGTACATTGTAAATCACGACACTTGCTGGTTTACCATTCTTTTCTGGGATAAAAATTGCAATGGATGGATTTAAACCCGGACTCATTTGAAAGCTTTGGAAAGTAGCCTTAGGATCACTAAGCTTATACTTATAGGTAGGCTGATTAATATTAATATCTTCATTACTAGAATTCGTGACATCAAAAAAATGGAGTTCTTTGTTATTGACATTTTTAGCAAAGAGCTTTTCGTCTTGTGTGAATTGTGGCTTCCATCCAGCTTGATGCTTATTCGACCATTCACTAATAATGCTATTAGAATTAATATTGAAAATTTTCACATTTTTATTCCATACTCCACTTTCCTTATCCTGTAAAATCGGTTTACACCACAAGCACAAGTAAGTACCATTTGGTGAAAAATATATATCGAAGACTTCTGGCAAATCGATTTTAGCTTGTAATGGTGCCTCTTTGGTGGTCTTAACCACTACCACTTCATTAGGTTGAGTATAAGCAAAATATTCTCCATTGCTTGAATATAACGCAGAACGGCATTCAGCAGTCGGTTTAGGAAATGTTGTGATTTCTTCGTAATCCTGTATTAAATCAATAGATTTAGGTTGACGACCTGGTTATGGTTAGTAAATGCGTTCGAGCAGACAAAGTAATAAGATCTTAATATGAATGTGCCAAGTTTTCGAAAGCAAGTTCCATGGTGAAGAAATGGACTTCCACATATAATGTATATTTCAAAGGCAAATTAAAAAGAAAAACATACAAAAAAACTGAGTAGTTGCTGACATATTGGTAGCTTCCTCTTAAAGTTTTTAACAAGAAATATGAATTGTATTCAACTGTAGCGTTATCCAAGTCCTAAATGTCAAATAATTTTAGCATTAATTGTCCATAAAAAAATCGATTTGCTGATACTCGACAAATTATTTAAGAAGAGATCACGTGCATCATTCATACTATAACCATGTCTACATTATCATACACGTAGACAAAGACGTGACAATGCCTGCTTACATATATTTCACTATGTATATATACGTTTTTGAGTGCTATTTGACTTCACCAAAGTTATAATGTCCCGTTTCGTTTGCGTGTTTTGTAGCTCCCATTTCCCCTACCAATATCTTATAACAGTCTAAGCATCTTATTCTGAAAGTAGTTGTATTCGTAGAATAATTTTGAGTTTGTAAATAGTGGCACAATTTAAGCGAATATTCAAGAACCAACTCTTCTATCCTTGAATTTATAGGCCAGATACACGTATCAGTTTGCTTATCCTGACTTGAAGTTGACAAATTAACATTCAAAGATAAAATATCGTAGTGAATACCCAGGTATATCAATACCATAAATTTGTCTGGCTTATTTACTTCGTTTTCAAATCTTATGAATTTTCCCAGTTCAATATCAAGGCAATTGATTCTAACTTTGAACCAATCGGCTAATATGCCTAGCTCGATAGCACCGCCCCACGAATCTTTCTTTAGTATCCATTTACAATACTTGTCTACTGGCCTTCCGAGTACAACCTCGTTATATGTATCTTGATTGGTCTGAATCGTACTACTGATAATAGATCTTAAATTACTAGGTGGTGAAATGCCATCGCGATCAAACGAGTTATATCCAAATAGGCCGTACGAGATTGAGTTGAACATACATGAATTATCGTCAGGTATATTCCGAAGGATTAGATACTTGTCTAATGACTCAATATAAACCGATGGAATATTAGGATCTGACTTTGCTTTAGTATGTGACCCACTAGACACCTGACTCAGGTGGGAATCTTGCATATCAGTTGAGGAAGATCCATTTTCATCTTCCAATATTAATTGGTCTCCATTCTTAATGCCTAGTTCACTGATTGGTGTCTCCAATCTCGACATATCTATGGCTTTGGGAGGAAACCCATTCTTAAGACTAACAACCGCATCATCGGATATCGAGTCCTTAAGTGCTGTTTTGATTTCGTTAACTAAAGCATCCAATGGCACTTGGTCACTTGTACAATTTATTACTGAAGCTCCTGCTCGAGACTTAATTTTTACCTTCATAATAGACGATGTTTGTGGTCGTTGTGAAATCAGTGCCCGAAATGTCTTATCAGTCCGATATAACGAATAGGGTTACACAAAACGCCACATCCCCCTACCAGTACAAAACTAACGAAGTATCTAGAGACTACAATTGAACGAAACGAAGCAGAATCATAACTGATTGCCGTGTATTAGAGCCGATCTCCTAGATGGTACAGCTATTGTAATGATGTGAAGTAGCTAACTCTTGCAGTAAATATAAACGTGTAAACACACTTTAAACGAAATGAAATCATAAGAATGTTTGCAAATGTGCAACAAAAATCTAGTATACAAAATAGTCATAGCACCTCAGTTGTCGGTCATTTCGACCTCACCTTCGGGCACTATTGGCTTGTCTTCCTGCCCAGCTTCTCCACTTGGGATCCCGGTTATAATCGCATCCAAGTTGTCTTTCTTCTGGTCCTTCAACTCGTCGAACTCCTGCTTATTTTGCTCCTTAAATTGCTCCAACGCCTTATATTTCTCCACCGATTCCATGAATTTAAGCATATTGACTCCTGTGGCCGCTTCCGATTCCAAGTTACTGTATGGTCTTTGCTTCAAATCCCTGGCCCTCCTCTTGTGCACCTTACCCTTGGTGTGGCGGTCTAATGCCTCCTGATTTTCATAGTATTTGGCACATTCAATACAATAATACTGTCCCAACCCGGCCTTATTCTCGTCAAGTGGCTGATTTTTCAATCTCATAATCGACTCCTTCGATGATAAGTCATTATAGATAAGATCAAGATCTCTGGTTCTTCTCTTTGTCTTATATCTTTTTACACTGTATCTACCCATTTTGACAATATATATCACTATCCACGTCTACCTCTTTGATTCACCGTACATATATCTTCTGAGATGAGCTTTGAATTTTTTGTACCTCCTGCATACTAATATCATCCCCTTTTAGGTCGAGTCAAAACGTTTGGCCCGCTTATCCAGTATCCGGTATATAGGCCCGGTGCCAGAAAGGGCGAATTTTGTGAAAAGTGGTCACATATTGTCATATGACGAGGGTTAAGCCCGGATAGCGGAAATGAAAAATTTTGTGATCCGTGGCGGTTTGTGTAATAATGGCCATAATCTGCGTGAGACTTACTCTGGAGCTTACTAAAAGAGAATTTTTTCGGGACGTTTCTATATTCCTTATTACAAGATCACTACTATAGTAAATTAGGTATGTTTAAAATGCAAAATATGGATGACTACGTATCAATAAGCACATGAGGACCATGCAGAACATCATTCAAGAGAGCAGTAGGAAATGGAGGACAAGAAGTACTTGGCAGTAGAATATTACAGTGGAAAAAAATGATTACAAATCAAATGAAAAAAAATTGAATTGGTATATAAGCAAGGAAAAAGACCTCATAGTAAAAAAATTGATACAGTTAATAGGATTATTTGTGAATCTTGATTACTAACATTAATTATTAGACAAAATGGCTAGAAGACCAGCTAGATGTTACAGATACTGTAAGAACAAACCATACCCAAAGAGTAGATACAACAGAGCTGTCCCAGACGCTAAGATCAGAATCTACGATTTAGGTCGTAAGAAGGCTACTGTTGATGAATTCCCATTGTGTATTCACTTAGTTTCTAACGAATTAGAACAATTGTCATCTGAAGCTTTAGAAGCCGCTCGTATCTGTGCTAACAAATATGTCACCAAGATTTCCGGTAGAGATTCTTTCCACTTGAGAATCAGAGTCCATCCATTCCACGTCTTACGTATTAACAAGATGTTGTCGTGTGCCGGTGCTGATAGATTGCAACAAGGTATGAGAGGTGCTTGGGGTAAGCCACACGGTTTAGCCGCTAGAGTTAACATTGGTCAAATTCTTATGTCCGCTAGAACTAAGGACTCTAACAAGGATGTCGTTATTGAAGGTTTGAGAAGAGCTAGATACAAGTTCCCAGGTCAACAAAAGATTATTATCTCTAAGAAATGGGGTTTCACTCCTCTTAACAGAGCCGAATACCTTGCTAAGAAGAACAATGGTGAAGTTAAGGACGATGGTGCTTACGTTAAGTTCTTAACCAAGAAGGGTAAGTTAGAAGAAAACTTGAGACAATTCCCTGACTACCAATTCCAAGTTTAAATTAAGCTTGGGAATTAATTGGTTTTCAAATCTCTGTTTTTAGTATATTTTAATATAATATCTTTCTTTAAATTTATACCATGTAGCCGTAACAAGTCAAGCCCCATATTATTCGATAATTGCCGATTTTATTGTGAAGAATTCGATTCTAGTCTTGATCAAGATGAAGAAAGAGTCTTTTGTCAATCGTGAAAGTTCTATATTAGCTTCGGATTGCTGATCATTCATTCGAGTAGGTTACATATTTTTGGCTTTCAATAATTCACTAGCTCGGGGAAATCTCCCCCTCTTGCCAACCGTTTCTATCTAATAAGAGAATAAGTAACTGCTTCAGGTACACTATGTATATAAGTCCTTTGATCCAGTTCTATATTTCCACGACCCAAATTTGTAATTTTAACTTATATCATTCCAGCACTTGTAGTCCTTTTATCGAAACAAGTAGCTCTACAACATCAATGGTTGTATAAAACCATAACGGCCAACGATGGGTTCCAACTTGGGTCTAGTAGGAAGATAAAGTGTTCTCTAATATATCGGAGATTGTAGTGCGTAGAAGATCGTATTCCAGAGTCTATCCGAAGAGTATTATGATTTGATTTTTTCCACCGATAAAGATATGATGTCCCACACAGTCTAACCAAGCACTTTAATATTAAAATAAGCGCCATAATTTACTTATTATTTTGTATTCAGGGTTAATTACCACGTCAATTACCTTCAACGCTCCTTCAGGAAGCAACATTTCCATCAAAACTGGTTTAGTTATCAATAATGAATTTAGCCAAAAATGAAATAAATTATATGCTCCGAATCCACTATTAGTGCTGATTTTATATATTATTCTGGGAGAATGTGAGCTTATCGGTTTTTTTTCGTAAATGGTACCAAAATTATGGCAGATGCGTCCCGCGAAAGTTGGAGTTCAACAAATATACTTCTCGAGCCTACATTCTTCGCTAATCATTAAGGTTTTCCGAAATATATTAGTTATATTCTTGAAGCATTCTGGCTGTTAACTATCATGGATGAAACGAATGACAATGGGCGACGGCTTCCAGCTTGTGAAAGGTGTCGAATCAGGAAGACAAAGTGTGATTCACAGCTCCCATCGTGCTCCAACTGCGTGAAGGCTAAGGTGGAATGTATGAACAAAGATAAAGTTTTGGGCAAAGCTGTCACAAGAGGTTATGTTTGGTCTTTAGAAGAGCATATTCGGGCCTTTCGAGGTGAGCAAGATCATTTTGAACATCATTCAGAAGCGACACAGCATGCACGCAAACGACCTAGGTTGTCAAGTAATCAAAATGATTTGAAAGATCAATTTGCATTACCAATATCCAGCGAATCTCCTTCATTAGCTCAACAGTCTTCATGTCTGACAAGTTCTGAAGGTAGACTCTCACCACCTTCTTTGCGTGAAGATAATGAGGACTCTGTCCGAGACACAATGGATAAATTGTTCACAACAACTTTTGAGGAAGGAAATTACACATGCGTAAGTGATAATCTTGACCGTCAAATCCGCCAATATTCAAATCCTTCTTCTAGACGAAGTGCAAGGGAAATAAATATTGAGAAGGAGAACATGGCTAATGCTAGGCTTGGGCAGGATTTCTTAAAGCAGGGCCGTCGGAACAATTTAAGAAATAGAGTTACAGATATTACAGCTTATGATTATGATTTAGTCACTCGATTGGCAAAAAGATATTTCAAATGGATGAATAGTGCCCATCCGGTACTACATGAATGTATGTTTCATCTTCAACTAGAGAGATACCGGAGGAACCCCAAAGAAGCTGCTTTAGTAGACCGTTTTCAGGTAAATATGGTCATAGCCATTGCACTTGCTTCAATTAGGCGACCCCATCTGTCTATTTCAGAGATTGGACGAATAGCACATGATTTCTGGAAATCAGCGACAGAGCTTCGAGTCCGAGTGCTATTTGGTTATGGAATTGAAAAACTTCAAAACATTTTACTATTATTACAGTATACTTTATTGGTTCCTAAGGCAGGAAATTTGTGGCAACTTGCCGGATTGGCTATAAGGTTTGCAACTGAAATGGGGCTCTATGCTGAGCCAAATCCCTCACAAGATTTTGATCCCCTTAGTTTGGACCTTCGTCGACGTATATTCTGGACGTGTTACTGCATTGACCGAATTCTCTCAACCGTGATGGGAAGGCCTATTGGAATTCCTGATTCTTGGATATCTGCTAAATGTCCAGCATTGGTTGAAGATAGGCTAGTTACCGTTCATGGAATACTTTCGGGTCCTCAATGCTACCTTAAAGTCGCTCAAATTCAACAAATTCGTATATACCGACTACAATCAGAAATTCATCAATACTTATATGCGCCCTCAAATCTGAAAAAGTTACCACAAGAAGATATCACTACTTGGAGTTGGCAGATGTATGACCAACTTAGACTTTGGCGTAGTAGTTTTTGTCTTCCCACGCCATTAATAACGAAGGAGTGGACAGAGTTAGAATTTCATATCGCCGTTGTTTTACTTTTCCGCCCATCTCCTAATCGCACAAAACTATCTAATGAAGCACTACATGTTGCGTTCCACTCTGCCGGTGAGGTAATGAAACTAGTGAAAACTATGCATAGAGAATTATCTGCAGTTTTCTCATGGCTTACTGTACAAAACCTCTTTATGTGTGGGTTAACGTTTGTTAATTCATTGAAAGAGCTTGTTGAGAGACGAAACTCGCATCAATTATGTATATCGTTTGTTGAGATTTTTCTACAAATTCAATCTTGCACTGCAATGCTTGAAACCTTATCTGCTTTAGAGGCAGGAGCTAATGAGCGAATAAGAAATGCCTTTGAAATGATCTCGTCAAATGTTCTTAAATATATTACTAGTATCGCACCTTCTTTACCACAATACGATAGTCATGAAAGATGCATCTGGAGCCAAATTGCAAAATTAGATAATCTTTCCATATCAAGACCAACACAAATTCAAAATGCTTCAATTCCAGTTCAGGAATATTCAACCGTTCTACAAGAAACTGATATTCAAGGCCAGGAAAGCTGTTGTAATGGCTATTACAATAAGCATTACTCTGAACATGACATTGATGCGTCCACGAGTAACCATATGCTTGATATTCCGATCGATACGGACGCGTATACTGTGAAGGGAGGCCGCCCATCTAATAATTTAGTTACTTCAGATCAAACATTTAATGTATCGAATGATAAAAATCAGGCCCCTCATATTCTGGACTATCAGTTAAATCAAGAAACTTCAGGTTTCAGTAATTCTACGCGGTCCCTCGCCACATTTGAAGACCCAGCTATGGATGGGTTGGCTGTAATTTCCAATGTTGCTGCTGAAGCCGAACCATTTCGTGATTTGGACACAGTACCTGATTGGTCTGAATCTAATTTGGACGCCGAATTAGAGCGTTGGTTCCTTTATCCTTTACTGGAGGCAAATGAGCAATTTTTTCCAGTCAAGATGTTTGGACACTGAGAGAAATAGAAGCTAAAGTTCATCTTCAACAACGACAATCCACTTATGTATAATCGAGTGATGTGATTCGCATTACTAAAACAAAAATTCCAAAGGGTACGGGAATAGTAATGGGATACTTATTTATTCTTTTAGAGCTAGAATGCTATATACACCCAAATGATGGCCAGATCTTAGAGATCTCTACATTGGTTCTAAAGCGTTGTGCCCTAAGTAGACTTTCCCACAATGATTTGTAGTTAATATTAAGAAAGTAGTGTTTGCTTAATATAAAGAACTTACTCATTATTCGAAATGATTCTCCATGATATTTTTTATTTTCATAATGCCTAATTCACTCTGATACACGTATCAGTAGCTATATATAAGACAATGCTTGCTTACTTGACAATATAAAATAGGTTAATCTTAATTTTGATAGTGCTACAAAAAAGCAACATTTAAACGGATTCCAAGATATATGCACAAATACGAATGTTAAGCTTCCTAAATTGTGGACATAACCGGTTCCATTTCTGGCGTCATCTGGTAATTATCGTTGGAAGAAGTGCCGATTGACATAATAAACTACTTTGCGGTGACTGACTAGTTAAGGCACTGCGTGCTTTTTTTGTGGCAAGCGTCTTGACTCCATTGATTAGATCTTTTAGTACTATGTATCAGTTATGGACAAGCTTCCAGCTAAGTTCATGAGATACGGTAGAGTTGAGAACCCTTGAAGATATTGATATAGAACTCTTCTTTCTATTGCGATTTGCAGATAAACTCCGATAGGAAGGTAACTGTGTCAGGTAACAACCTTCTAATACGTGGGTAGCCACATAAATATAGATAACCTGATTATCCCAATAATGGTATATATTCGACAAATCACAATTGTTTAACAGCAGATGTGATCGAGGTAACCCCTTCTGAATTTTGGATTTCATTCTCCAGTTTACGCATTAATATGGCTCTCATCTTTCTTTCATGTTCCATAGTCTTATGCAAGTTTCTAAAATGAATAAAGAAAAGAAAAGTGAATACACCACCGACAATTGCTAACGATGTAAAATACCAAACCAAATTTGGGTCTTTCAATGCAGGGCTGATAGCGTCAGCTATGGCTGCAGCTATGCCAGTTGCAAATAAGAATAGAGCCTGAACAAAACCTTTCATGTGTGGTGGAGCTCTAGTATAACCTAATTCATAAGCAGAAGTGTTGGCAAAGCATTCACCTGCAGCAGATAAAATGTATGGTGTCACCAGGACCCATGCATTAATTGGTGCTACTATTCCCTTTTCTACACATTCTGCGGCGTGGTCACCACATTCAATTGTGTTATAAATTTTTTTCTGAATGATAGCAGCTGTTACCTGAGTCAAAGCTGCAAAGAGCAAACCAAGAGTGATTCTCCATGAAGGCCAAAAATTGATTTTCCATTTACGCAATAAAGGATAAATCCCGTAATCCAATATTGGTATAAGTGCAACAATTGATATTGCACTGAAGTTACTGTACATATCATTTGGTGTTCCATCGCTTGTCATAGATCCTGATTGAGCAGTTAATGCTGGCGTCGCTCCACTACTACTAGCATCACATAGATTGAAGACCACGAAGTACAGAAAAACTTTACAAATATTCACAATTTGCTTGACATCCAACACCCATTGGTCAGTCCAAGTGATTGGTTTCTTTTTCTTTGTTATAAAGTATTGTTCACCTCTCGCTCTCATATTTGTTGGAGTCGCATAATCCCAAAATGTTCTTTGCTTCAACCTTTTGATCCAGTTTCCTCTAAACAGAACTCTCAATATTTTGTTAGTGTTAACAAGAACTGAGCCTTGGAGTTCTTCCTTTTTAAGCTTGGGATGCACGAACCAAAATACAAACGGAATAATGAGAAATATAATGATCGGAATGAAAAAAGCGAACCAAAACCCGATTCTTCTTTCGATGTAAACACTTGGAATTGGGAAAAGAGCGCCGACGTTGATGGACCAGTAGAATACTAACGTCATCCTTTCCAACGACTTTTGACGATCAACAATTACCGCTTCCCCAGAGGGCAAAACCTTGACCACGTCCGTCAGCTCAGGGTATTGATCCATTAAGAGTGGTAATAAATTAGGTTTGATGAAGCCGGTACCAAACGCCAATAAAATGATGCCCAACGCAGTGGGAACAATAGCATGACCTCCAGCAATAACACTTGGAGCTGCAGCTACTACAAGTAGGACATGCGCAACAAATAACACCAATCCAGATCGCTTTAAATTTACCAATCTGAGCATCAGCGACATAACCGGCATATAATGGCACTACATAAGCTACAAACGTTAAAGTATAGGTGATGGCAGTTGCAGTAGGCACACCCAACCCCAAAGCACCAGGATTAGCACTTCCAGGCATAAGCTTTCCGGTGCTGCTACCCTCGGGCAATTTGTTAGTAATAAAGTTACCTAGAAGAGTCTGACAAGAATAGTAAGAGGCTCTTTCAGCAAATTCGGCCACACAAAGCAAATAGCAAGCCCAGCTTGCTCTTCCCAAAACTCTTCTCAAAGACGAAGCTTCTTGCTTAGTAGGCCTTCTCAATCCCATAGGATTGCGTTCATCAACAAAGTTGGTTGAGTAATTGTTAGCGTCATCAAAATCGTAGATATCCTCATCTTCAAACTCTTCGCTCGAGTTCTTAGTAGCACCATCATTACCATCGATATGAACCTCCCCGATCTCATTCTCAGCCTTTTCTGTGACTTTGTACTCGGTTTTCTCTGAGACTTTCTCACTAATTTTATTAATATTGGGCATACTTTCAACTCCAGGATTCGAACAGCATCAAATATTTTTCGGGGGTGTATTTTGGTTTTAAATAAATTTACCTTTCCATAATGTCCCCATAATATCCCCATACCCCATAATACTTTTGGGCCGGTCGACGAACGGCGAATGCGGGTAGCAATAACTCTATTTAACGCAGGCACCTTAATCTAAATAAAAAGGCCAGATCGTTATGGTTTTCCTTTTTTTTTAGTTCACTATAATTACAATTATGCTAGTATTTATGTAGCATGTTTGCAATCCTTAAATATATTCAATAAAAGTTAATTAAAACGAACCACATTAGTCTTGCAATGTTATGTTATAATTAAAATCACTGAGTTATCATTTATGCATATACCTGCGGATTTTTGGAACCTGTTTTCATCATTTTGTGGGGTATGTGGGTCAAGAACGCAATGCTAATTTAAATAAAATCAGTAAGGTTATAAAATTCTCCACTCACTTTCGGACAGATTCCGGATGTTTTTTTATCTCGTATTTATCCCCATACATTACAACTGACTCGGAGATGAACTGATCAACACCTTTTTTCTGCCCAACATATGATTTCATCGCGAAAGCTTTAGTTTTGGAACTTTTGGTTTTAAGGGAACTGATGCACGCGTAAGAGGTGGTCATCAAGTTTTAGGCCAAATTGCATAACTTGAATTAAGAAATTGAAAAAAATAGGGAAATTGAAAGCCACTCATTTACTTATGATAAGTGGACTTATGTTCTTATTTCTCTCGATGCTATCTTCGGCTCCTGGTGCTATTGGCAAAAATAAAAATTAGCCTAATTCAATGCTGAACAGTCTCAAAGACATCCAACTACTCCAAACTTATATTTTATTTGGATCTCAAATGTTTGGTTCTGGTAACGAGAACAATTGAAGCTACTACCCCAGTCTCAAAAAAGTTGCGTTGAATGTCATTTTCCCACTACAGCAATTGATAGCATAATCTACTTTAGGTTAGTTAATGAAAGGAATAGAAGTGTCGCCAACTTAGTATCTCAATTGCTGAGAGTGTTGAACTCCTCCTATATGGTTAAAAAAATACTACATAATCTGGTATTATTATTGTTCAAGGGTCATTATATCTTGAATATGTATATCACTATTGATAGTTTACTTGTTCGTTTCTTGTAAATAACAGAATTAAATAAAGTAGAATCATTTAAGTATCTTTTTTCTTTATACTTAGTAGAACAAGCAATTACAACGTAAATGTTTGTTATATGTGTTAATATTTAAAAGTATCACATGGAGACAATTAAACATCTACATGGAATTGAACTCATAAAATCATAAAATCATTAATTTACACACGAATAACTTCTAAGGTTTCGCTACCTTAGCGACTGTTGTCTGCACAGGAGAATGCATTTGCGACAAGACCATCTGCATAACCTTGAGCAATATTTGCGATGGACCCATACACCCCTGAGATGGTGATATAAATGCCGCATATAATTGCGACAAACGCCAATATAGCAGTGAAAGTGTTTTTTCTACTGCTTCCCCACATCTTCTGAGATCGATTCATCCATTTTAAGCCATTATATGTAGTAGTCTCTTCGGACCCTATACCTAATTGATATAGGGCCATGAATGCAGGGATTATAAGTGTAAAGCTTGTGCCAAGAAGTGCACCAATTAATCCTAATAAATCATCGAAAAATGGAATAGCACCAGCTACTACAAATCCGATAATAATAACCAAAGACATCATACTAATCCATGTTGCCCAATGGGTTTTAGAATTACTTTGTAAATGTCGAGAACCTTTTAAAATACGAACAAGTGCATATTTTGCAGAAAGGTGAGCTTGGAAGAAACATGCAAAGAAAAGTGCTGGAAATGAAACTCCGTACGCAACTTTCTGAATCAACATACCAGCAGATCCAAGAGATGGCGATGCAACATATTGTCCAACTTTTCCATAAACAATGCAACTAATTACAATATAATTAAATGCAACAAATCCTTGACCCATGAGAAGTGATTTAACATATTTAGTTTGATCTTTCATTTCAGCATGAATCACAAAAAATGAGGGCGTACCACAAAGACTTAATACTTGAGTAGCAATAGCACTTGAAATAGCTGAATAAGAAGAACCAGTAGCAACTGCTTCGATTATTGTATTGACAGGTTCTGAAGATTTTGGTGCTGCAGCTGGTGTATCTTGGGTTAAGCAGGCAATCGCAACAACCCAAACTCCTAAGAAAACTGATATTACAGCTACATAACCGCACCATGATAAAACTTTCATAGTACGCATGAGAAGCCCCGCAATAAGAGCCATGGAAGCGCTAATACCAACCCAAGCAGTAGTACAAATGGCATGGTCACTAAATGTATTGAAGGCAATAGAAAGAGTGAGTACAGCCGCACCGTACAATAGGGTATATTGGAGCCAAAATCCAAATCCAAACAAATCCCCAATATACTTACCGAACATAAGATAAACAGCGTCGCCAACATTGTGAACTTGTGGATGAGAGAGACGGAACTTCCCGATAACTAGCCCCGCCCATGTGCTGAGGATACATAATCCAATAAGACTTATTAGGCCAGGAACAATTCCCAAAACTTGGAAAGTTTGAGGTAAGCCAAGGACGCCTAAACCGAATTGAATTTTTGCGATCAAAACTGCCCCTCCTAAGCAAGAAACACCTCTGAAATCAGGGCCTTCGCCGTTATTGACGAAAACGTTATCGTCTTGTATATCAAGCGTAGAGTCATTTTCAAAATTACCATCAATACTTATCTCCCTCTTTATCGTTACATTACCTTTAAACATTTTCTCTTCCGATTCGAATTTTGACATATTGAATGAGTAGTTATAGAAGTATTCTCATATTATGGAGTTTTCATTTCATTTTATCTATTTCGAATTGTTTCCCCGCTAGTCTTATCTAGTAACTGGGAATACTTTTACATGATAACAATATCCACTAAGACTTCTTTAGACTTTAGGTTGTTGTATTTATGACTCGAAATGCTTTCACCCCACTTTAAGCAAATTCTGTGGAGTTAGTCCAGGAACCCAAAATGTGGGATATAGCTAGAATATTATGATTGTTAACCTTAACATTACGTATTTTGATGTAGACAAAACGTTTATTTACGTGGGGTAACGGATTCGCACCGAAATTTAGCCTGCAGCTATCGGGCAGTTTCCGTTATAGGTCTTCCCCACGTAATTTGTTCATAGAGAATATAGCGATTTCAATGAACTTAAAAGGGTCATATTGTAATTCTTTTCTAGCTTCAATTTACCAAATTACATATAATAATAATAATGACCCAACTTCAAGGTATTTTCGCTGCTATTCCAACTCCTCTCACTGCTGATGCAAAACAGATTGATATTCCGAATATCGCAAAGCAAGTTGACAGGCTTGCTGAAGCTGGAATTCATGGTGTTGTAACAACTGGTACCACTGGTGAATTTCCAGCCCTTACTACTGATGAACATAAAAGTGTCATTAAGGCTTATGTTGATGCTGCGAAGGGAAAATTCCCTGTTGTAGCAGGCCTTGGTAGTAACAGCACTCAACATGCTATTGAAATGGCTCAATTCTCTGAAAAGGTCGGTGCTACTGCTGTTATGATTGTTCCACCATTCTATGATCCTCTTTCTTTCAAGGCACTTTACAAATTTTATGAAGATGTCTGTGGATCCATCTCAATTCCTGTCATGTACTATAATTTGCCGGGTGCGACTGGTGTTCACCTTACTGCTGATCAAGTTAGGCAATTAGGTGAGATCAAAGGCTTTGATTATATGAAAGACACTTCTGGTAATGCTAAGGAGCATGCAGATCTTCTTACCAATCCTTCTGATAACATTACTGTCTTCAATGGATGGGATACTTTAACTTTTTTCTCCATGTCCCATGGGGCTCAAGCTGTTGTTTGGGGTATTGCATCTATTGTTCCAAAGGAATGCGTTGAGCTTTGGAACACTTTTACAAAGGAGAAGAACATTGATAAAGCTAGAGAGCAGTGGAAATTCCTTTGGGAGGTCAGTGATTTCTTGGAGAGCGTTAATTATCCGGCTGGTATCAAGACAGGACTTGATATTATAGGAAAATCTGCTGGACCACTCAGACTTCCAACTCTCCCATTAGAAACAAATGATGTTGAGAAGCTCACCAAAATTCTTGAAAAGAGAAAGTACAAATAATTCTTTTGTATAATAGAGTCAGGTCCATATAGGAATAACTAACTGAATATAATTTAGACTACGTAGATTAAGATATTTTAACATAAGGAATTTTTAAATGACCTTTTTTTTTTAAATGTAGCACTTTTGGACAAGATCTCATTCATCAATATTTATCAGTGGCGAATGCTAACTGTTTTTCTACCATATAATCTTTCAGCGATTCTTAAAATTATGTAATCTTATTAATTGAACTTTCTGGAGTAATAGCTCTCAATATAATATTATTGTGATGAAAATCTCTGTAGCCAAGCAATTAATCGCTTCACAATCTACAAGTGAGAAGTTAAAGAAATCATAAATTTATGAACTTAACTATTTAAAGTGGTATACGTATAGCATATGTTCACGTCATAGACTCGTTTTCTATAACTTAGGTTCAGCCCTACGCGTAATCTTCTGGAATGTTCCATCAGAAGACATCCTAGCAAGGTGTTCTGGTTTGATATCCTTGACAGAAGTGCAACCCATTAATGCCATAACTAAACGAAATTCATCATGCAAAATATTTAATGCGATAGAAACACCTTCTTGACCCTTATAAGCAAGACCCCAAACAGCAATACGGCCAACCCAGCAATGATCAGCACCTAAGGCAAGAGCTTTAAAAATATCACTTCCCCTTCTAATACCTCCATCAATGTGAACTGGGATTCTTCCATTAACTGCTGCAACGACATCTGGCAAGGCATCTAAAGTGGACAAGGCTCCATCAAGTTGTCTACCACCATGATTTGACACGATAATACCGTCTGCTCCAGCATTAACAGCCATATCAGCATCTTCACCTGTGAGGATCCCTTTAAGCCATATTTCCATAGTCGTTTTTTTCTTTAATTCTTTAATATAAGACCAAGTGAGTGTAGTTTCATATTGAGTACGAATATCATTACTCACCATTTCACCTCCTTTTATAAATGGATAGCATGGGAAAGTGCAATTTGAGGGTAAAGTAAACGTATTTTTCATTTCATTAAGTCTTCTTCCTAACAATGGACAGTCAACACTTAAGAAAATAGCTTTGTAACCACAAGCTTCAGCATTACGAATAATGGACATAGTGACTTCTTCGTCTTTAACAGCACTCAATTGATGGGCATATGATATACCAGCATCCTTACCTTGTTCGGCGACTACTTTTGGGGAAGTATTCGTCCAACTTGAAAGTGCCATATTAATCTTTTTTTTAGCAGCCGCCGCAGACGTGCCACGTTCAGCATCAGGATGAGCCAAACCATGATTAGCAGATGGAGAAAATCCTAAAGGAAAAGCAACTTTAGATCCTAAACAAATAGTGCTTGTATCAACCTCAGTAACATCTACCATTACTCTTGGTCTTAAACTGTAACGGTCATAAGCAGATTTATTTTCACGAACAGTATTAAGATCCATTGAACCCCCGCCATAGAAATCACGAACCATTGGTGGAAGCTTTCTATTTGCTTCAAACTCAAGATCAGCAATGCAATGGACCTTATCATCATAAGTAACAGCACGGTTCATATTTTGAAAAACGACAGAGATAAGTTAGAAACTGACTCTTGATTGAATTGCATGTTCAGTTAAACCGAATCGAGTCTTGGTACCTTTTATAAAAAAAAGTGTATATGGAGAACATCTCCATAATACAATCTCCTCACTGTATGACTCCGGTTTTTAATAGAACTCTTACTCTATAGGAGTTTGTCTCAATATAGTTCTCGGAGAATTTCCAGAGTGGGGGATTAAGATCAGAGAAATTTCGGAATGAATCCGAGGCACATACGAGATAACTGTTTTATTCGGATATGAAAAGACCGATTAAGAAAACATTAGCCTACAATGATAAAAGCCCAAGGATTATGTGCCCACATACCCCACACAGTCCACCGTGCTCTATATTATATATAGATTATAAACATGAACGTATTATGTGAATTTCATACTTTTTTTTTAATTGTTACTTAATTAATAATTTTTTTTTGCCTTAAAAACCATGTCAATTACGCTTAAAACTCCTACTGGCAGCAGTATTTCTTTCAAAACTGGTTTACTCATCAACAATGAATTTAGACCAGCAAAGAATGGAAATGAATTGACAACTCCAAATCCTGCCACCGGCGAGCCATTGGCCACTATTAGTTCTGCCACTGCTGAAGACGTTGACGATGCGGTTAAAGCTGCTAGAAAGGCTTTTGAAACCACCTGGGGTAAGAAAAGTACGCCATCACAACGTAGTGAAGCCCTTCATAAATGGGCAGATTTGATAGATGCCAATATCGACACTCTTGCTGAACTTGAAAGTCTTGATAATGGTAAGCCAGTATGGATGGCTCGCGATGTCGACATTAAGGATAGTATCGCGTGCCTTCGTTATTATGCTGGTCTTGCTGATAAAATTGAAGGCCGCACTATTGAGCAAGAAGAAGGTGTAAAATTGGCTTTTACTAGGGCAGAACCAATTGGTGTCTGTGGCCAGATTATCCCATGGAATTATCCGATTCAAATGTTTTCTTGGAAGGTAGGTCCTGCTTTAGCAGCTGGTAACACTATTGTGATGAAGCCTGCTGAACAGACTCCTTTAAGTGCTCTTATCTTAGCTGAGTTAGCTGTTGANGCTGGNTTNCCTCCTGGTGTTATTAANATTGTTAATGGTGTAGGTGCTGTTGCTGGTAAAGCTATNTCATCNCATATGGATATNGANAANNTTGCCTTCACTGGNTCTACCNTCACNGGNCGTNCTATCATGGANGCNGCTGCTANAAGTAANCTCAANAANGTNACNCTTGAGCTTGGAGGTAAATCNCCNGNAGTNGTCTTNGANAATGCTGANATNGACCAAGCNGTAAACTGGGTCAGTCAAGGTATTCTCTTTAACCANGGNCAAGANTGTTGTGCTGGTTCNCGNTTNTTCNTNCANGATACTATTAAGGATGANTTCNTNGCAAAACTTAAAAAGAANTTTGAATCACATGTCNTTGGNGATCCATTTGANATCAAAACATTCCAAGGTCCACAAGTATCTAAACANCAACAAGANAANATTCAATNCTTCATTAANTCAGGTANCNAANAAGGTGCCACTCTTTTCTCTGGCGGANAANAAAGATTGNCNNANTTANCANCNCAANTTAANAANGGTTATTATGTTNCTCCNACAATCTTNACTGATTGTAAACCAGGNATGAAGATTGTNGACGANGAAATNTTNGGNCCTGTTCTTACTGTTCAAAGTTTCAGTAGTGAAGAAGAAGCTGTTGAAAAGGCTAACAATACTGAATATGGTCTTGNNGCNGGTNTNTTTTCNCANAATGCTTCCCAATGTATGCGTATGNTNCATGCTNTCCGTGGGGGAACTGTTTGGTGCAATCAGTATATGGCTTTAAGTAACGCAGTCCCATTTGGAGGTATGAAACAATCTGGATTTGGTCGTGAATTGGGTATTGAGGGTTTGAAGGAATACACTCAAACCAAGGCTATACATTGGAACTATGGGGAAGAAATTCCTTGGCCAATTGATGGAACTAACATTTAAGTTGTTTTATAACTTATCGAATAATTAGAATAAAAAAAGGCGTGCAAAAATTCATACATTAATAGAATATCTTTATCACTTAATAATGCTTCGTAAAAAGCATATTAAAACTTTTTAGTCAAAGAGCTACTGCAAAATGTATGATATACTCCTAGTTAAAATTGCCAATGAAATTGACTAGCAGTGGATAGAAAAATAAATTGAGTGTGCCCATACAACCTTTTTGCCATCGTTGGGTAATTAATTGGACAGATATACATAATTAACCAAGCCATATCATGGTAGATAGGTGCTCATTCTATGTAGCTATTTAGACTTATGCTACGAATGACAATTTAAAGAGATAGCCTTTCCGAATAATTGTGAAATGATACGTAACACACCACATATTTCCCTGTCATTATATTATTTTGTTAACTACAAGCTAGACTGGATAATCAAATTCTATAACTAATGCATTAAAAATTGCTTCACGAAATATTATTATTTTACAATTACCTCGTCCTTATTACAATAATTCTAGATTATTTAATGTAATATGTTTGAATCCATCCTTGTAGTAAATATATATCAGTATCTATGAAAGTAAAAACATATACCAATATCTCTTTGCATCTACATTGCAAAATTTATAGTGAAAATAACCACTTATTTCTCGTCCGGGGTGTCAGTAGACAGAGGTTTTACCATTTTCGAAGATTTTATTAATTGTCTATATTAATGGAAAAAATTTCTTCGCGTACCTTTTTTCTTACAGCGTGGTATTAGGAAACGCTCTACAAATTTTGAATTTCATGTAATTTAGCCAATTGACCCGAACCCATGGAATGAGTCTCCCACATCCCCATAATCGCGGAACATTGGAGAGACCTTTTCGGACATCTTCCTTATAAACATATTTTTTCCGGTAATCATACTGCTTTTTCTTAATACAAGGCATCTTTTTAAACGGCAATGATTGAAGATAGCCAAAATGGTCAGCGACGGCTTCCAGCGTGTGAGAGATGTCGGTCTAGGAAGACGAAGTGTGATTCACAACTCCCATTATGCGCGAACTGTGCAAAGGCTGGGGTTGAATGTATGCATAAACATAAAGTTTTGGGAAAAGAGATTACTAGAAGTCATCTTTGGTCATTGGAAGAACGAATCCGTGCTTTTGAAGGAGGACATGCGTCATTCGATCAGCAATCAGGAACTGGCCAACAAGTACCAAAACGGGCGAGATTGCTTGATAATCAAAATCGAGACACTTCAAAGGACAAATCTCCATTGCCAATATCCAATAGATCTCAATTGCCTTCCCAGACTCAGCTGCATGTAAGTCCTATAGGATCTGACAATGGTTGCTCCCCAGCTTCTTTGAATGATGATAATGAAAGCTCTATCCGGGATAAGATGGATTCTTTGCTCGCTACAACTTTTTCTATAGGATCGGCTTCCCATGTCAGCGATGAACTTGACAGTCAAATCCGACAGTATTTAAGCCCTGCTTCTAGGCAAAGTGAAGGGGAAATCTTTAAGGACAAGGAGCAGGCTTCTATCAGAAAACTTGGGCAAGATTTCTTGAAGCAGGCACGTCGGAACAACACTAGAAATAGACTTACAGACATAACAGCTTACGATTATCATTTACTCACTAGATTGGAAAAGCGCTATTTCGCATGGATGAATAGCGCACACCCCGTACTACATGAATGTATGTTTCATCTTCAACTAGAAAAATGCAAGAACAAACCCCAAGAAGCTTCTCTGATCGACCTTTTTCAGGTAAATATGGTCATAGCCATTTCTCTAGCTTCCATGAGTCGGCCACAATTATCTGTTTCTGAGATCGGGCGAATTGCTCATGATTTCTGGAAATCAGCGACAAAATTTCATTCCCGAATACTCATTGGTCGTGGAATTAAAAAGCTTCAAAACATCTTACTACTATTACAATACACTCTATTAGTTCCCAACGCAGGAAATTTATGGCAGCTCTCGGGTTCGGCTATGAGATTTGCAACTGAAATGGGGCTCTACGCTGAACCAAATCCCTCGCAAGATTTTGACCCTTTAAGTTTGGACCTTCGTCGACGTATATTCTGGACTTGCTATTGCATTGATCGAATCCTATCGACAGTAATGGGAAGACCTACCGGAATTCCTGATACTTGGATATCTGCTAAATGCCCTGCTATGGTTGAGGATAAGCTGATAACTGTGTATGGAATAGAACCGGGCCCTATGTGCCACCTAAAGGTTTCCCAAATTCAACAGATTCGGATATGCCGACTTCAATCAGAAATCCATAAACAATTATACGCACCATCATATCAAGAGGAACTACCTCATAAAGAACTTGTTAATTGGAGTTGGCAGTTGTATGACCAACTTAGACTTTGGCGTAGTACATTCTCCCATCCTACACCATTAATAACGAAGGAGTGGACTGAATTTCAATTTCATATTGCTGTTGTTTTACTTTTCCGACCATCTCCTAATCGTCCAAAGCTATCTGATGAGGAACTACATGTTGCTTTCCATTCCGCAGGTGAGGGCATGAAGTTGGTTAAAATTATGCATAGAGAATATTCTGCAGTGTTTTCATGGCTCACAGTACAAAACCTTTTTATGTGTGGCTTAACATTTGTTAATTCATTGAAAGAACTTGCTAAAAGACGAAATTCTCATCAGTTGTGTATATCATTTGTTGAAATATTTTTACAAATTCAGTCTTGTACTGCAATGCTTGAAACGTTTTCAACCTTGGAAGAAGGAGCCAATGAGAGAATAAGAAATGCTTTTGAAATGATATCTTCGAATGTTCTTCAAAATATCACTAGTATAGCTCCACCATTACCACAACAGTCTAGTCATTATGGGTGCGTTTGGTTTCAAATTGCAAAACTAGATAATATTTCTTTATCAAGGCCAATACAAATTGAAGGAATTAATGTTCCGATTCAAGAACGCTCGAATATTCTTCAGCAAACTGATATCCAAGTTTGGGAAGACTGTTCTAATGGCTATGGTGATGAGCATTTTTTTGAACATGACATTGATGCATGCACCGGTAAGGGCATGCTTAATTTGCCACTTGATACGGATTCATATACCATCATGAAGAGAAATAATCCTCCTCATAATTTAGTTCCTTCAGATCAAGACGATCATACATCAAATGACAGGACGCAGCCCTTGGGTTATCAGCTACATCAAGAAGTCTCGAGTTCTAGTAATCCTATGCAACCCTTGAGTACACACGAAGACCCAAGTTTAGAAAGGTTGGCTGCAATTTCTAATGCAGCTGCTGAGGCCGAACCTATTCGTGATATAGTTGGATTTCCTGATTGGTCCGAAAGTAACTTGGGTGCTGAATTAGAGCGATGGTTCCTCTACCCTTTGCCAGAGGCAAGTGAGCAATTCACTCTATGACTGCAATCTTACTAATATATCTTGCAGGACGTTAATCCGTGTAAATATTATTTAGAAGTGGAATGGTCATGATCTATCAGTTAAAGAAAAAATAAGACAACATTTTAATAGCTATAGAATAATATATAATAATAAAAATACATTATGTACGAAATTCTTGACGGTGATACAATACAGCTAAGCCTTTTGTCAAAGCACAATATAATTATTTCATGTATTCATAATATTTATTTTATGAAATGTAGTATCACTATACCTGAACCCTATTACCACAATATGATTTTCATTGCGTACTGTTTCTTCATGAATTAAAAAGCTTACTAAATCTATGAAGGGACGTTTTTTGATCGCTTATCGCACTCATAAATGCGAGCCTATCTAACATTACATCATGTTGCTTTATAGTGTTCCGGACCCCTCCCGAACATGTTTCGGATTTTGTCCGACAATTTTTACCATGTAAGAGAGTGGTGGAGTAGTGTTAAACTATAAAAATAAGAATATCGATCAATTCCCTCTCACTACTCAAACATATAATTTTATCATGAAAGTTTTAGTTCTCGGAGCAACTGGTTTTGTTGGGTCAAGCGTAGCTGATGCCTTAGTAAGAGCCGGCCATCAAGTTTTAGGCCAAACCAGAAGTGCATCAAAGTGGGCCAACACATTGAAAATTCGTGAAATCGAAGTATTGGAAAGTGACCCATTTGCTGACGATAAATGGACTTCTGTGCTTAGTTCTGTTGACGTCGTTGTCGACTGTCTCGGTGGTAGTGCTCCAATTGATAAAGAAAATATTAATCTTATAAAAAAAGCTGAGCAGGCTCAAAGGCATCCAACTGCTAGTAAATTAGTCTATGTTTGGACCTCGGGTGTTTGGTTACATGGAGATGACCGGTGGGAAATTGTTACTGATGGAACTGAAGCTACCCGAGTACCTAGCAAAGTTGCTTGGCGTCCGGAGGTTGAGAATATTCTTGTTTCCAGCAGGGCAATTGACGGTATTGTAATTCGCCCAGGACTAGTTTATGGAAGAAGCGGAAGCGTCCCTGGAATGCTTTTCAACCAAGCTGCTTCTGAAAAAAAGATTGAGTGGCCAGGTAGCCCGGGAGGACGCTACGCTACTGTCCATGTCGATGATCTTGGTGAGTTATATCTTCTTGCAGTTGAGAAGCACCCATTAGTAAAACATCTTAAACTCGAAGGTAGCAATTTTGCAACTGAAAGTGTGGATCTCCTTTTATCTCGGGTTGCTGAGCTTGCAGGTCTTGACAGTTATAGCTATAAGACCCCATCATCTCCTTTTGAAGTTGCATTGTCTGGAACTAGCGTTGTTCGAGGAACTTTGGCTCGTTCAATACTTGGATGGCAACCGCTTAAGCCATCACTTATTGATGGCTTACCTGTGTATTATCGTTCATCTCTTGCGAATACGCAAAATTGAAATTATCTAAGTATAAAACACATCCCATAATGTATGCCTAAATAGAAATAAATATTAATTAAACCGACAATTATTGTATTCTTTCAAAACGAATAATTTTTATTAAGATTATACATAAATGCAGCAATATTAGAGATAAACTTCTGGTGCCAGAAAGAAAACTCCACAAAAGTAGTCTCATTTTGTGTCATAGTAATTTCGGTAAACTTCCGAAGGTAACAGGCGTATAATATAGAAGGGGTATAAATGGGGTACGAATGGTAGACATTACAAATCATAATGAAAATCTTTATAAATGGAATGGTTGTTATTGAAATCTCGTAATATCTAATTCAGCAAGAACGTATAGGAGTGTTATGGCTGTTGAAGAAGAGGCTGCACCTACAAAATACCAAAATTTTGAAGCAGAAACTGATGAGGAAAGAGTTGGAAAAGCTGTTGAAATATCGAGTCAATATTACGAGAAATATGAGCCCCCAGATGGAGGAAGGGCTTGGCTAATAGCAGTTGGAGCTATGTTTTCTCATTTTGCAACTTGGGGAACAAATGCTAGTTATGGTGTCTTTTTGAGTTTTTATATATCTCATAATACCTTTGTAGATGCTACAGATAATGATTTTGCATTAATTGGAAGCATAGTTGTTTTTCTAGGCCAATTTCTAGCACCATGGGCCTCTATTGCAGCCAATTTATTTGGTACAAAAACTGTGATAGGTATTGGTGTAATTCTTCAAACAGCTGGTTTCTTATTGGCATCATTTGTGACAAAGCTTTGGCAATTATACTTAACTCAAGGACTTTTGGTAGGAATCTCCTTTTCTCTAATTTTTATTCCTGCAAGCCTTACCATTCCAACGTGGTTTTTAAAAAGACGAGCTACTGCAATGGGAATCACGGTAAGTGGTGGTGGATTCGGAGGACTTATTTTTTCATTAAGTGTTAACAAGATGCTTGGAGACATGAACGATCAAAAATGGGCACTTCGGATGATTTGTTTCGTTACCCTCTTTGCTGGTTTAATTGTATTTATTGTGGTAGAACCATATAAGCCTTTAAGCAAAAAGTACGATGACTCGAATAAAAAAGAGCAGTTTAGAAAATCATTAACATTGATTTTTGATAAAGATGTTTTTAAATCAATTTATATGGGTGTGTTTTCATTATGGTATTCAATTTGTCAACTTGGGTATATTCTTATGCTCTTTACAGTTTCACCCTATGCGAACCTGGTGGGTCTTTCATCCCAGCAAGGTGCAGTTCTTACGGCTTTGCTTAATACTGGTCAACTAATAGGTAGACCATTTTTGGGGTATTTAGCAGACAAATTTGGGCATTGTAACATTGCGGCAATTATAAATTTAATCATTGCAATCATGTTATTAGCATTTTGGATTAATGCAGATAATTATGGATCTTTGATAGCATTCGTACTTGTATTAGGAGCTATAATTGGAGTTGGAATTGTAATGGGGCAACCATTAGCAGCGGATATAGTTGAAGATTCCTATAAAATACCTGCAGCATGGTCGACTGTTAATATCCTGGCACTGTTTCTTTGCTTAGTTGCGGAAATTATAGCACTATCTATGAGAGATAAATCAAGCAGGAGACCTTACTTACCTACCCAAATTTTTTCCGGGGCATGTTTTTTTGCTTGTTTCGTTCTTTTATTGGTTATTAGAGAATTCTTGATACGGAAGAGCCTAAAAATAGAATATGGGGAATTACACTTGTATTTGGACAACCTAGGAAGTGAAGCAAATGTGGTAAAAGGAAAACCAAATTATGAAGATTACAAGAATGTAAGTAAGAATGAATTAGCGAGTAAGCTTAATTCGTATGAGCATATTTTAAAGCCTTCAATAACATGTTATATCTGGCGTATATTTTATTTTAGAAAAGTATGAGCGTTATAGTTTAAAGAAAAAACTGGATTATTTACCTATGCTTTTCTTACTCTCTAATATCCAATAATCATATATGAATTTATCTCATTCGTTATTTGAATAAATTTAAATATTACTAATAAAATATCTAAAAACTCATAACTTGAAATTGCCTGTTTGAAGATCAGACTTCCGCAGCATTACCATTAAAGAGAGGAAAGCTTAATCCTTCATATGCTCCATCATAAAGCCTATTGCTGACAACGGGACTGCGCAACTTTAAGTTAGTAGTATCAATCAAACTTTCGTTCAAGTCCTCAATTTTATCCACACCTAGAAGTCTCATATTGTTCTTCACTTCGGTTTTCAAAATTTGGATAAGCTTTGTTACACCTTCTTCACCATAGCTTGCCATTGCATAGATAAAAGGGCGCCCTATACCTACACCCTTAGCTCCCAAGCAAAGTGCTTTGACAATATCCGACCCTCTACGAATACCTCCATCAACATAAATCTCTATCTCATCTTGCAAATTCTTTTCCTTCAACATCAGGCGTGCTTCAGCTAAAACTTCTAAGGGGGGTCTGGAATAATCCAACTGTCGTCCTCCATGATTAGAAATGACAACACCTTTGATACCTTTTTCAACAGCGATTAGTACATCTTCTCCTCTTTGAATACCTTTCAATGCAATAGGTAAATTAGTCGCACTTCTTATCTTTTCGATATCTTTCCAACAAAAAGTTCTGGGGTATTGCGCTTTTCCATTATCGGCTACACTAGTTAATTCTGCTGCACTAACTTCATCCTCTACTCTTTTTTTTGAATCTTTCTCTCGGTTACCCAAGTCAGCTAAGTCGACATTTATGAACAATCCTTTTATATTTGTGAAGGATTCGATTTGTTTGACTGTCTCAATGCTCTTGTCTAATTGTTCCTGGCAATCAAAATGTACTTGAAACCATTGCTTTTGATCTTGTGGCACTTCACCGAAAAAATCATCCAAAGAATAAGACAATAACTTAGGAACCATTTGCATTATATTAGTATTATAAGCGGCTCTTTGTAGGTTTCTTTCACCTAGAGGATGGGCATATTTAGATCCAGCAAAAGCACTAATGTATATCGGAAGGTCAACTTCATTTCCTAATAGAGTAGTTCTACTATCCGGTGGACCAATATCTTGAAGAATTTTAGGTCTGAAATATACCCTACTATAAGCATAATGATTCTCTCTTAAAGTAAATTCATCGGAAGCACCAGTTGAATAGTAATAATATGTTGACATTGGAAGAACTTGCTTTGCAACGTATTCGAAGTCTGACGAGTTGAAAATGGCATGTAAACCAGGTTTATTCTTCATATTTTTTTGTATCCTAAGCGTCTCTTCAGTAATAACATCCTGGAACTTTCCATCTAATGTGCCAAGATGATCTATATAAGGCATCATTCTATCTAAAACTTTTTTTGAATGCATCTGAGAAAACTGTAAAGTAGCGTCACCACCAGCATATTTCAAGATTCTCTCGGTTCCCCCAGGATGGAATTTTAAGAAGTTAGTTACATCAAATACTCCTCCTTCAATAGCAATCCAACAGTCGTCTGCCTTATTATGTTTCATCACTTCGGTTACTGGAATAAATACCTTTGTGTCACACTTCACGGAATCATATCGCTTTAAATACAAATAGTACAACGAAGCTGCTGATGCAAACAGAATAATGAACAGAGCACTATGCTTAAACGCTTTTTCTTTATCATTATAAATAGATGCCCATTGTGATAAATTATTTTTACCACTACTTGAGTCTTGGCTCCTTGTTGCAGTAAATTTTCTCAAATTGAATAAGCTTCCATAGCTGAATTTCCTGTAAGGCTTGTTTTTAGCAATTTTAGTTACTCTTTTAAACATTGTCATATACATAATTGCAACTTTATGACCGGAAGGAATTATTCTCCATCTTATATATTGGAGACCTGCAAATCTTCTCTCCTGTCATTAACTTTTGCATTTTATAGTTCAGCTAATTGTTACCTGATATCAAATCTCGGTAAACCTCCGTTTCCTAGGATCTCGGTTCGGGATAATACCGCCAAAAAAAAAATTGTGCAGGTTTATTTTAAAATTCCTATGGCAAAACAAGGTATATTTCATTCTGATGTTAATTCTTTTACTTCAATAGATTGCCCTGAACAGTACTCCAATCTGAACTTAAGTCCTTTTAATCAAATACAATATATATTCGAATCTTGTACAAGAATAGAAATTAAATTTATTTTCACAATTTAGAATCTTGTTCCTGAAAGACCATTTTCTTAGTTCCTCTATCAGTTTTGTTTGATTTTATAACTTTAGATATAGGTGATAAGTCTTTCTTTAAAAGTATAAAATAATTCGCTAGTTGAAACCGTGGAAGAATTTAGCGTCAAATATATACATCTTTGATACTTAGTTGCAGCAAGATTTTTAAAAGTTTCTTCTTTACAAAATTCAAATTTAGTCCATATGATTAGTCCTGAAGGATTCGATGATTAACGCATTTTGAGATAAACCTAAACTTGCTAGTTAATATTCTTAATCGTCTACATGAATTTAACACGAAATAATAATTATTATACTAAATATAATTGATAAAGAAACCTGAACTCGACATCGCAAGCACCTGTCTATCTACTATTATCCTCACAAGAAAAAGCGCCTGAAACAGTTCCGTCCGCATAACCTTGAGCAATATTTACGATGGAACCATAAACTCCTGAGACACAAATATAAATGCCACAAGAGATTGCAAAAAAAGACACAGCTGTAGTGATAATAGCTTTTCTGCTACTTCCCCAAAATTTTTGTGATTTTTTTAACCATGCTAGCCTACTATCAGCAGGATGATAGGAACTTATACCCAATTCATATAGAGACATAAATCCAGGAAATATAAGAGTAAAACTTGTACCAAAAAGAGAGCCAATTAATCCCAATAAATCACCAAAGAATGGAATGCCTCCAGCTACTATTAGTCCGATTCCAATTGCCAGACTCATTGTCCCTATCCAAGTTAGCCAATGAGTTTTAGAATTACTTTGTAAATGTTCGGAACCTCTCAAAATACGAACAAGTGCGTATTTTGCAGAAATATGAGCTTGGGAAAAACATGCAAAGAAAAGTGCTGGAAATGAAATACCATATGCAATTTTTTGTATTAACATACCAGCTGATCCAAGTGCGGGTGATGTAACATATTGCCCAACTTTTCCATAAACAATACAGCTGATAGCGATATAATTGAGTGTAACAAAGCCTTGGCCTAAGTAAAGTGATTTAGTATACTGGGCCTGATCCCTCATTTCAGCATGAATTGTAAAAAAAGAAGCAGAACCACAAAGACTTAACATTTGAGTTCCAATGGCAGCAGCAATGGCTGCGTAAGACTTGCCTTCTGAAGCAACTTCGACCATCTTGTCAATAGGCCCCGACGACTCTAGAGCTGCAGAAGGTGTACTTTGGGTTAAGCAAGCAATTGCAACAGTCCAAGTACCAATGAAAACGGATACCACAGCAATATAACCACACCATGATAAAGCTTTCATGGTACGTGTAACAAGTCCCAAAATAAGGCATATGACGGCTCCAACACCGACCCAGGCCATTGTGCAAATAGCACGGTTACTAACTGAATTGAAGGCAATCGATACAGTAAGTAAGGCAGCACCAGAAGCAAGCATAAAATAGAGCCATAATGCAAACCCCATTACTTCGCCAGCATATTTTCCAAACATAAGATGTGTAGCATCTCCAATACTGTAAACTTCTGGGTGAGAAAGGCGAAATTTGCCTATAACAATACCTGTCCAGGTGGTTAGGGCACATAAAACGATAAGACTTATTAACCCTGGGATAAATCCCAAAACGACGAATGTTTGAGGCAAACCAAGCACACCTAGCCCAAACTGCATCTTAGCGATTAACACTGCTGCTCCGAGACAAGAAACACCTCTGAAATCTGGACCACCTTCATTATTGACAAAAACATTATGATCTTCTTCTTCAAAAATATTACCATTTTCAAGATTATCGTCAATACAGTCCCCTGATTTAATGGTTATATTACTCTTGAACATTTTTTCTTTTGATTCGAATCGTGACATTTTGCATAAATACTTCATGTAACTACGATAATTCATTGACATTTTATGTTCGTTATATCTTGTTTTTATCTTCCTTTTATCTCCTTACGTTTACCTCCCCGCTATACCCCCTTTCTATCTCTTTGATTGCGTTTCTCTATATTTTTTGTAAATATCGTTGTACGATAAAGTAATTTAATTTTGCATATCTTCGATGATTGTGCTTATTGATTTTCGTGGGGTTGATAGCGGTGCGTACCGAAATTTGTCATATATTTATCGGAACCCTCCGATGTCAACGTACCCCACCGGTAAACATCCGTAAGGTAGAATGATTTCAGATTAGTTGGAACTTAAAAGAGATGAGTTTTGGCTGTAATATCGTTTTTATTAACTTATATCATAATTATAGAAATGACTAACAATCTTGAAGGTGTTATTGCTGCTGTCCCAACTCCTCTCACGGCTGATGCGTAGAGATTGATATTCCAAATATTTCAAAGCAAGTTGAAAGGTTGGCTGATGCTGGAATTCACCGTATTGTAACTACCGGTACCACTGGCGAATTGCCATCCCTCGCTTCTGAAGAACACAAAATTGTCATCAAAGCTTACATTGATGCTCCTAAAGGAAGATTCTCAGTTGTCGCTGGTATTGGAAGTAATATCACTCAACATGCTATTGAAATGGCTCAATTCTCTGAAAATGCCGGTGCTGCAGCTGTTATGATAGTCCCTCCATTCCATGACCCCCTTTCTTTCAAGGCACTTTACAAATTTTATGAAGATGTTTGTGAATCTATCTCAATTCCCGTCATGTATTATAACTTTCCAGGTGCTACTGGTGTTCATCTTAACGCAATGCAACTTAGAAAACTTGGTGATATCAGAGGTTTAGATTATATTAAGGATACTTCTGGTAATGCTAAGGGGCTCCTTCTGATAAAGTCGTCGCTTTCAATGGATGGGACACTTTAACCTACATGGCAATGTCCCACAATGCTTGTGCTGCTATCTGGGGTGCTGTATCTCTTGTACCAAAGGAGTGTGTTGAGCTTTGGAACACTTTTACAAATGGCAAAGGTCTTGATAAGGCTAGGGAACAATGGAAATTCCTCTGGGAAGTCAGCGATTTTTTAGAGAATGTTAACCATCCAGCTGGTATTAAGGCAGGCCTTGATATTATTGGACAATCTTCCGGGCCTGTCAGACTCCCATCTCTCCCATTGGAGAAGGAGGAAGTCAGTAGATTCAGCAGAATTCATGAAAAGAGAAGACACAAATAATTATATTGCCTATAGTTTTACAATCGAGGATAATTTTTGTATTTCGTTTGTTTGTATCCTATGGAATACTTAGATATAGTTAATATATTGTTTTGTATTGAGTGATAAGCAGTGATCGTGAGCATTTTAGCGATTGGAGCGTGAACCAGATAAGTCAAAATAGGTATAATTGAGCATTGCTCATAACGCATTGATTTGCTGCAAAATATACCAATATGGCGTGCCTGAGAATTAGTTTTAGAGAATGAAAAGAGTTTTTTTTTAAGAAGGATTATAGCAAGAGGTAGAAAAGAAATTAATCAGCATCAACCTTGTATGTGAGTCTTGAATATGTTTTTTTTCTGACAATGTAGTTTATCAAGATTTTAAAATTATTGGTCATACTTTCAGAATTTTCTGAAGGTAATGATAATGCCGTTTATGTACCGCCTGATAAAGAAGTATCATTCGATACGTCTAACAGTGGCATATTTAAAACATAATTAAGAAAAGTGTGTATATTTCTTTTTTGATAACCGAAGCGAATACTGGCTACAATAACAGATAAAACACTGTTAGTGTGGCTGGATAAAATATATAGGTTATAAAAATACTAACTGAACCAAAAGCTACATAGGCCTAAAACAGCAGAAAGCAACCTATCACAATCAAAACGCAGCAGAATAAGTTCCCATAATTCTACTAATAAGCTCCCTCTACGAATGAATTCAAACATTGTATAGTTCCTTTAGTTCGGCCAAGTATATTTCTATTACGACCCTCAATTTCGAAATATACAAAAGTGCGCACACTCAACTTTGGGTTATGAACAAATAGTCCATAAAGTAGTTGTATTTGTCCGTTATCCGTCACAAGCTGTTACTTGATGCAAAACCAATATAGAGCAAGCTTGTTATTATGAAGTCTCTTTGATTTTTGCTCATGGCATTCTGAAAATATCCACTTTTCAAGAAGTTTTGGTGAGATGAAAAATATATTTCTTTTAGCTAAAATATACTTGCAAATAGGGTTGAACGAACTGATTGCACTCAATTGCAATGTAATAGTAGAGTTTTATACTAAATATAAGAATACTCAGATATAGAAGAGATAAACGCTTCAATTCTCGGCCCATTAATCCAGAGGCCAATCTGTTTAGAATTTGTAAAAATCATCTTCTGTGAAATTCACAACCTCACCTTCAGTTGAAGATAACATGATCTTATCAAGGATTCTGTGCAAAACTACTGCATCTTTAAAAGTTGGTACTCCGGATACTGCGAACCTTTGTACCTCTTGGTTTGGTTCAATCGCTTCGTACATTTGCGCCACATTTTGTGCAAAAGGATTGTAGTCTTTCATATCGGAAGATGTCATATTCCCATTCTGATCAAAATATTTTAGAGTTAGTTTATCCAATTCCACAAAACATGATTGCGATTCAATTAGAATGTACCCTTCGGTCCCAAAAATCTCCCATCTTAGACCAGGCAATTCTTCAAAAATCGGACCACCCGGAATGGCATTCACAGATACAGTGACATTATTTTCAAATGTACCTGCAATAAGTACGTCATTTGGACTTTCATTTTTCTTTACTTTCCCTGTGGGAACCCCTTCTTTATTAACGACAACATACTCAGGATTCCGATTTATAACTTCAGCAAAAAGTTTCTTGGGATATGACCCAAGGGTATACATAATAGCATCAAACAAGTGAGCGAAAGGTATACTGAAAAGAGTATGACCATTCTCTGGATTTAAATAAAAATCTTCATTACCCTCAAGAATCTGACCACTAAAGATAGTACCACAATAACCTGAAGCCCTTGTTCTAAGAACTCTTCCTAACGCGCCAGACTCAATAAGACGTTTAGCCATTAAAATCTGAGGAGCTTTTCTAGATTGAAGACCCACAATAGTTGACTTAGCATGATTCTTCCTCGAAGACAAAATTGTTTCAGACTCATTTAAAGACTTTGCTAAAGGCCACTCACAATATATTAACATGGGAGATTCTATTAAATTCATGATAGTTTTAAAATGATAGCGTACATTAACACTGACAACTGCGATATCAATATTCTTGTAATCCTGAATCACTTCTTCTTCTGAACGATAAATTTTTAAATTAGGGTCTGAGTGTTCTAGAATATTTGCAATCTTTTTGCCTCTCTCTTCACTTGAGTTCAATAATCCACTAAGAATATATTTATTCTTCAATTGCTGCAACGCTGGATAATGGGATATTGCAGCCCATGAGGCATTACTTGCATATTGAACATTGTTGGGGTCTTTGTTCAATTCATTTGGATGATTTTCTGAACTCAAACCTATTAATAAAACGCTTTTCATTTTTATTTTTCGTATTGAAGCTCCTTTCAATTGAATTCAGAAGCTGCTTTTATATACATATGAGTATATACATATGCAGATTTGGTGATACTGCATCGGAACTCATCTTACATTCCGTATCCGCTGAGTAATATTTTCAAGTCGGACTAGAAATCATCTAATGTTCTTCTTGGAGCTATGTTCTGAGACTTCTCGGACTACGATAGATGCAGAGCGACCTTTTTTACTTTGCAAAGCTCGTTTGGAAGATTTATTTATGAACTACGTAAATTACATAGTGGTCTAGGATATTGTAGGATGTAAATATTAAATACAGCTTTTCTCTCTTCGACGATGTCTTCGCAGTTAGAAACAATCGTTAAACCACTTCGAAATGAAGTATTTGTTACTTTTTTTTTTGACGTCGTTTAAGGCGTGGTCCCTAAAATACTCAATGAACGACACCAGGCAAAATTTTCAAATATTACAGATATAGGTGAGATTAATTGGATACACGAATCACAATATCATCAATATATTCAAATTGTTATTATTTCACTACCAATTATTTTTGGAGTTGATGTTTGTGCAATTAACAGGCTATCTTTTCAAATTCCTTAGGTTGTTAAAGCTGCCGTAAAGCAAAAACATACCTTTAACGTTTACGAAGGATGTAAAAGCCAAATCGAGCATATCTAAACTATTCTCGAGCAAACAAGAACCGCTATTCAAACCCGTAGTTTCTAGATACATCAATCCTTAGGCGTACCCGCTGAAATCATAGAAACCGCAGAACATGATCTCTATTCGAAGACATATTATAGTTAGGACACATATGGCTTAACACTCACTTATAAATGTGACAATTGTGCAGGGAAGTAATGACAAGATAATAATACAGCTGTAAGAGTACAAAATATATTTGTCACTAACTTCCGAAATTAAGATATTGGTCAGGAATTGGCTACCCTATTTTCCAAACTATGTTTGAGATTCTATCTTTTATTACCCAGGACAAGGTTTCGCATGACTATTCCTATATAATTTTCTAGGTTATAGGGGAATATATAGCCTTTTGAAATATGGTCATATCGTTTTTAGTCTTACGTTGGACCGAAAATATGGGAGATGAGTCCCGCAACTCCACGATCGCGAAAGTTGGAGTTGTACAATATTCTAATTTTCATATCTACGACTTTGTTAACCATAAACCTTTTTCTTAAAACAAGCCGATTACTTTCTTGACGTGTGCTAATCTTTCATAGTAATGGTTGAAGAGAACAGAAATAATGGACGACGGCTTCCGGCTTGTGAAAGGTGTCGTATCAGGAAGACTAAGTGTGATTCACAGCTTCCATCGTGCTCCAATTGTGTGAAGGCTGGGGTTGAATGTATGAATAAAGATAAAGTTTTGGGTAGAGCTGTAACAAGAAGCTGTGTTTGTTCTTTAGAGGAACGAATTCGAACGTTTGAAGGTAATCAGATATCGTTTGAGCACCAGTCAGAAGCTGGACAGGATAGACATAAACGAGCTAGATTATCAAATAACCGAGATCAAGACACTTCAAAGGCCCAATCATCATTCCCAGGAACCATTGGAACTCCATCACTCTCCCAAACTCAACTGTGTTCAAGCCCATCAGTATCACTCAGTGATCTCTCATCATCTTCTTTGAATGATGAAGACGAAGGTACTGCCCAAAGCACGATGGATACATTACTTGCCACAACTTTTTCTGGAGGGCCTGCAACACATGTCAGTGATGACCTTGATAGCCAGATCCGGCAATATTCTAGCCCTTCTTCTCGACAAAGTGCTAGAGAAATATTTATCGAAAAGGAAAATATGGCTATTGCTAAGCTAGGGCGGGATTTCATGAAACAAGGACGTCGGAATAACTCTAAAAATAGGATTACTGATATTACAGCGTACGATTATAATATCCTCGTTAGATTGGCAAAGCGATATTTTACATGGATGAACAGTGCCCACCCCGTATTACATGAGTGTATGTTTCATCTCCAACTAGAGAAATGCCGAAACAGACCCAAAGAAGCTTCATTAATAGACCGTTTTCAGGTAAATATGGTCATAGCCATTTCTCTTGCATCAATAGGTCGACCACATCTGTCGATTTCTGAGATTGGACGAATTGCAAATGATTTCTGGAAATCGGCGACAAAGATTCGTGGTCGAGTACTATTTGGTGGTGGAATTAAAAAGCTTCAAAATATATTACTATTATTGCAGTACACTCTTTTGGTTCCCAAGGCTGGAAATTTGTGGCAGCTTTCGGGTTCAGCTATGAGATTTGCAACTGAAATGGGACTTTACGCTGAGCCCAATCCATCCCAAGATTTTGACCCTCTCAGTATGGACCTTCGCCGACGCATATTCTGGACTTGCTACTGTATTGATCGTATTCTCGCTACGGTAATGGGAAGACCTACTGGAATACCTGATACTTGGATATCTGCAAGATGCCCAGCTTTGGTTGAGGATAAGCTAATAACTGTACATGGAGTAGAGCGAGGTCCTATCTGTCACCTAAAAGTTGCCCAAATTCAGCAGATTCGTATATATCGACTACAATCAGAGATTCACAAGCGTTTATACGCGCATGCAAATCACAACAAGTTACCTCAAAGAGATATGACTACCTGGACTTGGCAGATGTATGATCAACTTAGGCTTTGGCGTAGTAGCTTTTCCTATCCTACGCCATTAATAACTAAGGAGTGGACAGAGTTGCAATTTCATATTGCTGTAGTTTTACTTTTCCGCCCTTCGCCTAATCGTTCAAAGCTATCTGATGAAGCACTACATGTTGCTTTCCACTCTGGGGGGGAGGTCATGAAATTAGTCAAAGTTATGCATAGAGAATGTTCTGCAGTGTTTTCATGGCTCACAGTACAAAACCTTTTTATGTGTGGATTAACATTCATTAACTCATTGAAAGAACTTGCTGAACGGCAAACTTCTCATCAATTATGTGTATCCTTTATCGAGATTTTTCTACAGATACAGTCTTGTACTGCAATGCTTGAAACGTTGTCAGCATTAGAAGCAGGGGCGAACGAACGAATAAGGAATGCTTTTGAAATGATCTCTTCAAACGTTCTTCAAAATATCACTAGTATCGCTCCCTCTTTACCACAACAATCTGGTCACGAAGAATGTATCTGGAGCCAAATTGCAAAATTAGATAACATTTCGTTATCGAGGCCGACACAAATTGAAGGTTATTCTGTTCCTGTTCTAGAATATTCGATTATTCTTCAAGAAACAGATATACAAGGCTGGAAAAGCTCTAATAGCTATGATGATGAGCATTTTTCTGAACATGATATTGATGCATCTACAAGTAACGGTATGCTTGGTTTACCATTAAATACAGATTTATATACAGTTATGAAAGGGTACCGACCACATCATAATTTGGAGTCTTCATCTCATATAGGGCGTTCATCAAATGATAGGATTCAAGCTCTAGGCAATCAAAAAAATTACGAGACAAATTCCGATGGATCTATGCCACCCATGGCCGCACATGAGGATCCTAGTTTGGAAAGATTGGCTGCAATTTCTAATGTTGCTGCGGAGGCCGAACCAATTCGTGATATAGGTACGTTTTCTGATTGGTCTGAAGCTAATTTAGGTGCTGAATTAGAGCGTTGGTTCCTTTATCCTTTACCTGAAGCAAGTGAGCAATTCAGTCTATGATATGATACAAATTAAAATTTTCAAACTCCTAAGTACATACAAAGAATGCTATTAAACATATTTGGTAAACTATTTTATAGGACAAAACAAGGTATGTTACATGGACCAAAGTGAATATTGGTTAGAGTGGCTCAATATGAATCAGTTTCTTGAGTGTGTATTATATAGAATACTTAAACGTCTACACGGATCAAAATACAAATCAATATAATATTTACATATGGATTCTTTCATTATCTCAGCTACTATTATCTGCACATGAGAATGCACCTGAAACAGTGCCATCAGCATAAGCTTGTGCAATGCTTGTAATAGAACCATACACACCTGAGATACAGATATAAACACCGGCAACAATTGTGAAAAGTGCCACAGACACAATTATAATGTTTTTTCTACTATTTCCCCACACCCTTTGGGATTTTTTCAACCAGGTTAAACCAATATCTTTTGGTTCATAGGATTCCACAGCCAATTCGTATAAGGCCATGAAGGCGGGTATTATAAGAGTAAAACTTGTACCAAGAAGAGCACCAATCAATCCTAATAAATCATCAAAGAAAGGAATAGATCCAGCTATAACCAATCCGACACCAATAACTAAAACCATCATAGTAATCCATGTTATCCAATGGGTTTTAGAATTGCTTTGTAAATGTTGAGAACCTCTTAAAAGACGAACAAGTGTGTATTTCGCAGCAAGATGAGCTTGAAAAAAGCACGAGAAGAGAAGCCCTGGAAATGAAACCCCGTATGCGACTTTTTGTATCAACATACCAGCAGATCCAAGGGATGGCGATGCAACATACTGCCCAACTTTTCCATAAACAATGCAACTGATAACCACATAGTTAAAAACAACAAACCCTTGACCCATGAAAAGGGATTTAGTATACTTGGTTTGGTCCTTCATTTCAGCGTGAATTGAAAAAAATGAAGCAGTACCACAAAGGCTTATGAGTTGTGTAGCGATAGCGCCAGAGATAGCTGAATAAGATACACCAGTTGCAACTGCTTGTACCATTTTATCAACTGGTCCTGACTTGGGTGCTGCGGAAGGGGTAGTTTGAGTTAAACAAGCAATAGCCACGATCCAAGCACCACAGAAAATAGATATTACAGCAATATAACCACACCATGATAAAACTTTCATGGTACGTGTAAAAAGCCCAAGGATGAGAGCTATGACAGCACCAATGCCAATCCAAGCCGTAGTACAAATGGCATGACCTGTAAAAGTATTGAAGGCAATAGAAACAGTAAGCAAAGAAGAACCGTAACAAAGCGTGTAGAATAGCCAAAATGCAAATCCCATTACTTCACGAGCATACTTGCCAAACATAAGATAAGCTGCGTCTCCTATACTATGAACTTGTGGGTGTGAAAGACGGAATCTACCGATAACATACCCCGTCCATGTACTTATAGCGCATAAGCCAATAAGACTTATCAAACCAGGCACGAATCCCAAAACTTGAAAAGTCATAGGTAAACCAAGTACTCCTAAACCAAATTGCGTTTTCGCGATCAAAACTGCGGCACCGAGACAAGAAACACCTCTGAAATCTGGGCCCTCGCCATTATCAACGAAAACGTTATGGTCCTCATCTTCAAATATGGTTCCATTTTCGAGGTTCTCTTCAGTACTAGCCTCTGACTTAATGGTTATATGAGCTTTCATTTTTTTGTCCGATTCGAATTGTGACATGATGTATAAACCGGTAATAAAACTATGACAATATTCTAGGGGTTTAAGTTCGTTTTATCTCTTTCCATTTATCTCCCCGCTAAATCTGGTTCTTATCTCGTTGAACTGGGGAATGCCTCTAGTGCATTACAATTATCTAATCTATGTTGTTATTTTAAAGCTTCGCAAAAAATCCGATGATAGCATTACCATTAATGATTTACGGTGATTATTTTTATTAGTCAATGAATCTATTGGCTCAATCAATGACATATTCACCCCTCTTCTAACTATCCAAATTTTCGGAGATCGTCGGAAATTTTCCGAATCACCTAAGACTCGGACATATGCCATTTCTGACTATATGATGTAATGATAAGGCCGTATTTTGGTTAGTATGCGCAAGGCTGATAAAGAATTTCCCCGGTATTTTTCGGATTGTTCTGATAAACATCGGACATTTTCCTAAGTTTTCCGATGGAGTATAGATGCTATCGGAATTTTTCCGTTAAGATGGAAACTGAATGAGACTTTAAAAGGAACCTTATCGGATGCTTTTCTTAGTTCTAATAACTTATACTAAATATACAATAATACCATATACAATAATGACTAAAATTCAAGGTATTTTTGCTGCTGTCCCATCTCCTCTCACTGCTGATGCTAAAGAGATTGATATTACAAATATTGCTAAACAGGTCGACAGGTTTGCTGATGCCGGAATTCATGGTGTCGTAACCACTGGAACTACTGGTGAATTCCCAGCTCTTACTACTGAAGAACACAAGAGTGTTATCAAAGCTTACGTTGATGCTGCTAAGGGAAGATTTCCAGTTATCGCTGGTCTCGGTAGTAACAGCACTCAACATGCTATTGAAATGGCACAATTCTCCGAAAGCGTGGGTGCTGCAGCCATTATGCTTGTTCCTCCATTCTACGATCCTCTTTCTTTCAAGGCACTTTACAAATTTTATGAAGATGTTTGTGGATCTATCAAAATTCCTGTCATGTACTATAACTTACCAGGAGCTACTGGTGTTCATCTTACTGCGAACAAACTTAGAGAACTTGGAGAAATCAAGGGATTTGATTATATGAAGGATACTTCTGGTAACGCTAAGGAGCTTGCTGATCTTCTTACGAATCCTTCTGATAAGATTACTGCATTCAATGGATGGGACACTTTAACCTTTTTTGCTATGTCCCACGGGGCACAAGCTGGTGTTTGGGGAGCCGCATCTGTTGTTCCAAAGGAATGTGTCGAACTTTGGAATACTTTTACAAAAGAAAAGAACCTTGACAAGGCTAGGGAACAATGGAAATTTCTCTGGGAAGTCAGCGATTTCTTGGAGAGTGTGAACTATCCAGCTGGTATTAAGGCAGGCCTTGATATTATCGGTCAATCTGCCGGGCCTGTTAGACTTCCAACTCTTCCATTAGAGAAAGAAGAAATTGCAAAATTCACCAGGATTCTTGAAAAGAGAAAGTACAAATAATTTTTATATAAGCAACCAATATAGGTGTTTAAGTAAATGAGATTGCTTTAGAATAAAATACTTTATGTAGATATTACCGCTTTAACAAAATATTGCAGACGGTTTAAATGCAAATTCTTTTATATTACAATCAATTGATCAATACTTATATAATATCTGCAACAATTATCACTAGAATCCACTAGTAACTTTTCTCTTTTCTATCATAATTAGTTTGTAACTGTGTATTATATAGTAGTGGTTGGAGCAGTCTAATATAACTTTGGGTCTTATGCTCATTGTCTATATGCCCAAATAGAGATCATTTGCAGCTTAGAACAGGGTGAAACTAAAAATAATAATAAATACATCGGCATAAGGCTAACTAAAGTGGATTACCTATAATATCTATCTTCTCATTATTTCTATGGTTCTCACAGCTTACAATTTAGCCTCAACCGTACGAGTGAGCTTGTGGAATCTACCATCTTCAGACATCCTAGCGAGATGCTCTGGTTTGATATCCTTGACAGAAATGCAACCCATTAGCGCCATGACTAAACGGAATTCATCATGCAAAATATTCAATGCGATAGAAACACCTTCTTCTCCCTTGTAAGCAAGGCCCCAAAGTGCAATACGCCCAACCCAGCAATGATCAGCACCTAAGGCAAGAGCTTTAAAAATATCACTTCCCCTTCTAATACCTCCATCAATGTGAACTGGGATTCTTCCATTAACTGCTGCAACGACATCTGGCAAGGCATCTAAAGTGGACAACGCTCCATCAAGTTGTCTTCCACCGTGATTTGATACAACAATACCATCTGCTCCAGCATTAATAGCCAATTCTGCGTCTTCTGCGGTAAGGATTCCTTTAAGCCAAATTTGCAATTTGGTTTTCTTCTTCAAGTCTTGAATATAAGACCAAGTGAGGTTGGTTTCATATTGGGTACGATTATCACCACTCACCATATTGTCCCCATTAATAAATGGATAGCATGGAAAAGTACAATGTGATGGTAAAGCAAAAGTATTTTTCATCTCATTAAGCCTTCTGCCTAACCATGGACAATCTACACTCAAGAAAATAGCTTTGTAGCCTGTCTCTTCAGCATTACGGATAATTGACATATTTGTCTCTTCGTCTTTAACCGCACTCAATTGTTGCGCATATGAGATTTCAGCATCTCTACCCTGTTCAGCAACCACTTTTGGTGATGTATTAGACCAGCTTGAAAGTACCATGTTAATTCTCTTTTTTGCAGCAGCTCTAGAGGTTCCTCGTTCAGCATCCGGATGAGCTAAACCATGGTTAGCAGAGTGAGAGAACCCCAACGGAAATGCAACATTAGATCCTAAACAAGCAGTGCTAGTGTCAACTTCAGTGACGTCTACCATTACCCTTGGTCTTAAACGGTAACGGTCATACGCAGATTTATTTTCTTTAAGAGTATTAAGATCCATTGATCCTCCATTATAGAAGTCGCGGACCATAGGTGCAAGCTTTTTATTAGCCTCATATTCGAGATCAGCAATGCAATGGACCTTATCGTCGTAACTAGTAGCACGATTCATTCTTTCAATAAAACAGGTTAGTTAAAACTTTGAAAATAAATTGAAATGAAGTCAAATTAAATTCTAACAGCTTATCTATAAGGAAAAAACTGAGAAGGAAGTACGGGGATGGGGAACTTATCTTCACGGAACGTTTCCACAGTATCGGCTTCAAGCAGTCTGATCCTGAAAAATTGTTAGCCTGATATTTTTCGGAGACTTTCCGATGTGGTAATGATTTTGAAGTCTCGGTGTGTCCCCGAGAAATATACGAGATCAACTGAACATTGCTGAAGCCAAAGAGTTATGTGTCCATAGACCCCACACAGTACCACTATGAAAAATGCGTAGCATATAAATATGTAATAGTTAATTTTTGTTTAATTGTTACTTTCTAGTTTTCACTCTAATTATAATGTCAGTCACACTTAAAACTCCTTCGGGTAGCAGTATTTCTTTCAAGACAGGTTTATTCATCAACAATGAATTTAGACCAGCAAAGAATGGAAATGAATTGACAACTCCAAATCCTGCCACTGGCGAGCCATTGGCCACTATTAGTTCTGCCACTGCTGACGACGTCGACGATGCGGTTAAAGCTGCTAGAAAAGCTTTTGAAACTACTTGGGGTAAGAAAAGTACTCCATCGCAACGTAGTGATGCCCTTCATAAATGGGCAGACTTGATAGATGCCAATATCGACACTCTTGCTGAACTTGAAAGTCTTGATAATGGTAAGCCGGTATGGATGGCTCGCGATGTCGACATTAAGGATAGTATCGCGTGCCTTCGTTATTATGCTGGTCTTGCTGATAAAATTGAAGGCCGCACTATCGAGCAAGAAGAAGGTGTAAAATTAGCTTTTACTAGGGCAGAACCAATTGGTGTCTGTGGCCAGATTATCCCATGGAATTATCCGATTCAAATGTTTTCTTGGAAGGTAGGTCCTGCTTTAGCAGCTGGTAACACTATTGTGATGAAGCCTGCTGAACAGACTCCTTTAAGTGCTCTTATCTTAGCTGAGTTAGCTGTTGAAGCTGGTTTTCCTCCTGGTGTTATTAACATTGTTAATGGTGTAGGTGCTGTTGCTGGTAAAGCTATTTCATCTCATATGGATATTGATAAAGTTGCCTTCACTGGCTCTACCGTCACAGGTCGTACTATCATGGAAGCTGCTGCTAAAAGTAATCTCAAAAAAGTAACACTTGAGCTTGGAGGTAAATCACCAGTAGTTGTCTTCGACAATGCTGACATTGACCAAGCTGTAAACTGGGTCAGTCAAGGTATTCTCTTTAACCATGGCCAAGATTGTTGTGCTGGTTCACGTTTATTCCTCCAAGATACTATTAAGGATGAATTCTTAGCAAAACTTAAAAAGAATTTTGAATCACATGTCGTTGGCGATCCATTTGATATCAAAACATTCCAAGGTCCACAAGTATCTAAACAGCAACAAGAAAAGATTCAATGCTTCATTAAATCAGGTACCGAACAAGGTGCCACTCTTTTCTCTGGCGGAAAACAAAGATTGTCACACTTACCAGCCCAACTTAAGAACGGTTATTATGTTGCTCCAACAATCTTCACTGATTGTAAACCAGGCATGAAGATTGTAGACGAAGAAATTTTCGGGCCTGTTCTTACTGTTCAAAGCTTCAGTACTGAAGAAGAAGCTGTTGAAAAGGCTAACAATACTGAATATGGTCTTGCTGCAGGTGTGTTTTCTCAAAATGCTTCCCAATGTATGCGTATGATCCATGCTCTCCGTGGGGGAACTGTTTGGTGCAATCAGTATATGGCTTTAAGTAACGCAGTCCCATTTGGAGGTATGAAACAATCTGGATTTGGTCGTGAATTGGGTATTGAGGGTTTAAAGGAATACACTCAGACAAAAGCTGTACACTGGAATTATGGGGAACAAACTACTTGGCCAATTGATGGAACTACAGTTTAAGCTGTTTTATAAGATTAAGTAACTCGTTTAACTTAACTGAAGGATCAAATAAAAAGGAGATACAAAACCTACGTAAATATATAGTTAATAGAATACCTTTTCACTGCTAGCAAGTCTTCTGTTGAAAGTTCAACCATTGTATTGCCCAAACTTTTGTTAAGGCAATATTCAGTAGAAGCGTGTTTAAGAGTACCAAGTGATGAGCTATTACAAGTACTTTGTTGAATTAGCAATTGCTATAAAAAAGTACAAAATTTAATAGAAGACAAAACTAGACTTTGCATCAATTAATGATTATCTGAGACTTTGATATCAGTATTCGGACAATTGTATAACGCCGATTCAGTCATAAAATATTGTGAATTCCTTAATGCAGGAGAGCATACTTAAAAACTATTGGAATATATCATCCAATGCAGAAAAGTATCCCCCAATGCTATTTACAATTTCGGTTCTATAACTATGAAATTTGTCTAAGTGTAGACAGGAGGTATTCGAATAAAACGCCTATATCTTCCCCTTGTATATTAATTTTGACTAATGCAGAATAACTCGATTGTATCATCATGATTCTTTCGAATTGAAATCTACCGTACTATATTGCGTGGTATCGTCAGATTCTATAATCAGCTCATCAAAAATAGCTTCACGGACATCATAATCGCACCCATTGTTACGATTATTGTCATAACTATTTCCGCTAGATCCCACTCCATCTGTATTATATTTCTCGACTTCATTTTGGCTCCTATCACTGTGACTGTCATTGAAATAATCTGAAAATAACCGGTCGAGAGCCTCAATATCGCACCTCTTATTTTCCTCATTGCAAGGATAAGTAGCTAATCCGAAGTCTATCAATGTGGTCTTTCCCCTTACAGATACATGTATGTTGTCGGACCTAATA